>CAUYRT010049974.1:0-84983 GCA_963574885.1 Lepilemur ruficaudatus
GCCCGGGCTAGAGTGAGTGCCGTGGCATCAGCCTAGCTCACAGCAACCTCAAACTCCTGGGCTCAAGCGATCCTTCTGCCTCAGCCTCCCAAGTAGCTGGGACTACAGGCATGTGCCACCATGCCCGGCTAATATTTTCTACATATTTTTAGTTGTCCAATTAATTTCTTTCTATTTTTAGTAGAGACGGGGTCTCGCTCTTGCTCAGGCTGGTCTCCAACTCCTGGGCTCAAACGATCTGCCCACCTCGGCCTCCCAGAGTGCTAGGATTACAGACGTGAGCCACCGCAGCCCACCTGCAGTCTTTTTTGTTGCAAGTCACATAAACTTATTCTACTCACTTAAATATGAAGAAGGAATTTACTAGCAAGATAGTAGAAGTTGACCTAATTACCAAGAGGCTGGAAGACCAGGCTTGGAAATATGCAGGAACAAATGTGGTTTGGGGGAGGCACAGAAGTTGTCTCATGGTTGGACTGTTCTACCAAGAGGATTCTGCTGTGGTAGGACATTGCTGCCACTGCTGCCCTGAATTAGTCCTGATCACCCAGCGGGGACACCAGTCTGTCAGCACTAGGCTATCTGCCCATGCCTGGGTAGCCAAGCAGCAGAGTGAGGGATAACTGACTACTGTGACTTCATAAATAGAGCATTAGTTAGGATATCTGCTTGCCTACAGTAATAAAGACCAAAATTAACAATGATTTAAGCAGGCTATAGTTTATTTCTCCCTCATATGAAGGTGCAAGTTGGTTTGGCAGCTTTCCTCTGTGAAACCATTGCTGACCCAACCTTACTCTATGTTTTCACTCTGCAATACTCCACATGTAGTTTTCATTGCACAGTCCAAGACACCTGTTCCAATTCCCACCATCACCTTTGCATTCCAGCTAGCAGGAAGAAGGAAGAAAAATGAGATGCATGCTCCGTTCTGTTAAGAACACAACCTGAAAGCTGCATATCTCTCTTGCACTTATTAATACATGCCATTATCCAGAACTTGATGACACAGCCACACCTAGCTGCCAGAAAAGCTAACAAAACAAATGTACTCAGGATTCTGTGTGGCCATGTGGTCAATTAAAGTCCTGCTACTATGGAAGAAGGTAAATGAATATTGGGAGACAACCAGAGGATTCCCAAAATAGGGAGTGAGGGGCTAGATTCTAGAAAGACCAAAAAATACAAGTCAAATTTCCAGTATAGATAGGAAGACTTGGGGAGAGAGAGTTTTAATCATCTGTGTAAGAGATCATAAGGATCAGAAATAAGGCCATGAACAGGAGGATGGGAGAAAGTGTTTTGAAATTATGTGAAGGACTTCAACTCTTCAGGATTTGCAGACTGATGGTACATAGGAAATAAGAGGAGAGGAAAAGGAGGAATCTGTTTTCTGACTTCAGTGATGAGGTTGATCTTTGTGACATTCTCATGTAAGAACTATAGTGGGAAATACATATGCTACATTAAGGTCTGTGTGACATTCCAGTGGAGATGCCCCATGGTCGGTGAAGTACATGGTTCCTGACATGAAACTGATGGATTTGACAGTTGTCAGCGTACTGGTGGTAATTGAAACTGTGGAAGAGAATTGCATCACCAGGGGAGAACATGATGCCTGAGACTAAAAGAGGACTGAGCGTAGAGGCTTAAATTAACCTGAGAGCACAGAACCAAAGTTGTTAACCAATCCCACAGCTACAAGGAAAGCTATCAAATCACAGTGCCAGTGACAACAGCTGTGTGAGCCACCTTCCAGTACAACCTTGCCTCCTAGCTCTTCTTTGCAAGCTAAAACATTTAATAAGCACTCACTGGACAGAAATTCAAAAATTTTCTGTAAATGCTGACTGGAGTGAGTTCATCAGCAGAGTAGATTATCACTGACATAACACAATCTATGGGCTCAATGGGGAGCTTGCTTCAAGCCATTCCTCCCCCACTGAAGTGACAAACCATTATCAACCAGAAATGTTTTTGTTTTAAACGTTTCTTTCATTGGAGGCCCATTCCATCAGAGGACTATCCCATTAAACTCCCAATATCTCAGGTAGTGCATTTTCCAAATCATTTTCCTATCTGAAAGGAGAAGAGGGAGCCCTGAAGAAGAGTTGAAGACTGCAGAAGGAGACTGTCCTATAAGAATTCACTGCCTAACAATCTGCAATGTACTGCAGCTACTCCTGGCTAGTACTCTCTGTATAACCTGAAAAACACATATACAGTGGTCATTATAGCAAACTGGAACAACCGTGCTTCAGAAATGTTTAGTCAACAATGGGTGGATCCTCATAAGTTTCACCATCATGAAGTTTGGTCACACTCTTTCTATATGAACAAAATAAACTCTTTTCATTTTGTAATCCCAAATATCCAGCCTGAGATTGTTTCTCTTTTTTTTTTTCTCCTTTCTTTCCTTTTTTCAGCATGTAAAGTTACAGTTGTGGCTTCAATGAAACACTGTGGACAGATATGAATAATTTTTAGCCATATGAAGAATAATTAGCGTATCACTTGATTGTCCCAGTAAAGTTCTGGGAGAACACACAGAACTTCTGTGCTCTGTTCCACTTTATTCAATACTTTTTTTAAAAAGTCAAGTTTATGGAGTTATAATTTATATACAATAACATTTATCTTTTACAAGTATACAGCTTGATGAGTTTTGACAGTTATTTATAGTTGTTTAATCACCATCACAATAAAAAGGTAGAAAATTTTTAGCACCCTGAAGAGTTGCCTTATCTTCAAAGTCAGTCCCCACCCTGATTCCCAACTCCTGGTTTCCATTAACTGATTTATTTTTATAGTTTTGCCTTCTTCAGAATATCACATGAATGGAATCCCATATGTAGTCTTGTGTGTCTCATTTCTTTCATTTAAAGAAATGCTCTTGAGATTTATCCATGCTGCAGAAATCCTATAGTTTGCTCCTTTTTACTGTTGAGTAGTATGCCACTGCATGGATCTACCAGTTTGTCTATCCTTTCATCAGTTGATAGACATCTGGATTGTTCCCAGTTTGCGGCTCTTAAAAATGAGTCAGCTATAAACCTTTTCACACAGGCCTTGGTGTAGAGATACATGTTTTCGTTTCCATTGGGAGTGGGATTAAGGGGTCATACAGACGGTTTATGTTTGTTTAACTTTAAAGGTAATGACAAAACTGTTTTCCAAAGTGGTGCTACTATTCTATATTCTCACTATAAATTCATGAGAGCTCCAGCTCCTTCTTCTCACCAGCAATTTTTATTGTCTGTCTTTTAACTTTAGCCATTCAAGTGAGTATGCCATTGTGGATATAATTTTCATTTCCTTGGTAACTAATAGTATTGAATATTTTTTCATGTACTTATTCCTACCTTTATTAGGTGTCTGTACAAACCTTTTCCCCCATTTTTTTCCCCTGGACTCTCTCAGTATTTCTTTTACTTTCTTTTTTTCTTTTCTTTAAGAGACAAGGTCTCTCTCTGTCACCCAGTCTGGAGTGCAGTGACATGATCATAGCTCCCTGCAACCTTGAACTCCTGGACTCAAGCAGTCCTCCTGCCTCAGCCTCCCTAGTAGCTAGGACTACAGGTGCACACCATCATGCCTGGCTAATTTTTAAATTTTTCTGTAGAGACAGGGTCTCACTATGTTGCCATGGTCTCAAACTCCTGGCCTCAAGCAATCCTCCTGCTTCAGTGTCCCAAAGTGCTGGGATTACAGGCATGAGCCACCATATGCAGACCAGAACTTTTCTTTAGATGACAGTTCAGCTTTGTTACTGCAATCATCTAAAATATCGTGATGAACAACCTAAGTCTTTTGATGAGATTGATCAAAAACCACAGTGGGATAAGTCTGTCCCAGCTCTCAGAGAGAGACCAATTCACCATCTGTATTTGTCCTGTCTGGGCCCCTGGCTGATTGGATGGTGACCACCAACACTGAGGGCAGTTCACTCAGTGTTGGGGTAGTTCACTCAGACTCATACATTAATCTCGTCAGAAACACCCTCACAGATACACTCAAAATAATGTTTTACCCGCTTTCTAGGCATTCATTACTCCCATTAAGTTGACACCTAAAATTAAGTCCACTCTTGTCAATTTGGCACCCAAATGCATCTCCTTAAACCATACTTAATTTCCAAATAAAGATAATATCAAGGTAATAGTTCCACCTAACATGATACAACTATCGTGTATAACCAAAAGCACGCTGATTCCTTCCTCAGAATTCAGTATGATGGTGTTTGGGATTGTCTTTCAAGATTATGATTGCCACCAGTTGTTATTATACCTAGAAAATTAATAACTACTTAGTATCATTAAGCATTCTGTGTTTGTATTTCTCTAATTTTCTTAAAATATTTTGCCATTTGTTTGTTCGAATTGTGTTACAAATGAGATTCAAACCTTGCAATGAGTTGATATGTCTTCTATGCCTCATTTTATTTACAGATTTCCCCTTCATCTCTTTTTTTCTTGCTTTTTAAATTTTAATTAAAGAAATTGGGTTGTTTGTTCTACAAAATTCCCCACAGCCTGGATTTTGCTGAGCTACATCCCTACAGTGCCATTTGAGAGGTTCTTCTGTTTTGTCTATAAATGGGTAGTTATATCCTGAGGCTCAATCAGATTCTGAGTCAGTTTTTTGTATGTTTTGCATGACTATATCATAGGTGGCAGTGGGTTTTTCAGGAGACACTTCTTGTCTGTCTTTCCCTCTGCTTGGATATGAACAGTCCTCAGGAACCATTGCCTCGACCCACAGGCATGCATGTTCAGGCCAGACCCGTCATGGGTTAACAATCAGCTACCACAGAAGTGCATGTTGGAGCTGTAGAAATGCATGACATAAGGTTTGACCCGGATGTAGTCTGCAGCCCATGGGAAGGTAAACTACAGCAGGAGACATGTAGAAACTATGACAGTGCCACATACGTGTTGAAATTGAAAAATCTAAATGTAATATGAAGTCACAAAGGAAGGTGATAAGCAACATTCTTCAGCCCCTGGCCGCATACCAGCTTGAGAAAGCCCCCAATACCATTTCATATTTACAATGTTTTCCTATAAATCAATAGAATAATGATGCACCACATGTTTTCACCTCAGCAGAATAAATGTAGCTTAAATACAATTTGGTTTACCAGCAGGACATGAACAAAAGATATGAACATGTAGTGGACAGCAAACTTGATGCTGTCACTAGTCAATGTCCTCTTACCTCCCCTACACCTCTCCCACCCCAATGGTTAATGCCATCCTAGACTGTATTAGCATGATGACCACAGCCAGACTGAAAGCCAATGACGCTGCTCTGTTCCACACTGGGCAAGCCATTCCATGAGAACTACAAGAGGGAAATATACAAAGAAAAATACAATCTGAGGAGAAAAGCAGGAATGAAGGCGGGACCCGAAATGATGAAAGTGTGTTAATGAGGAATAATTGGAAAGACTGGGGATACCAAACCCACAGAAGCCTTGGCAGCTGTAGCTTGGCGTCTCCAGATGTGAAGGGCTGATGCATAGAAGGTGGCTAAGGCTTGCCAGGCAAAGGGTGGAGGTTACAGGATACAAGAACAGTCTGAGCTGGCTAAAATGTAAAGGGGTGATTTAGGGGTAATAATTTCCTGTTAACTGGCAGGTCACAGAAGGGATTTGAGCATCCAGTTCGGAGTCTGACCCATCTCTTCTAACCCTCCAATTTGAAGACTGTCAGTCTGAAGCAGCGGAAGCTTCAATCTTCCTGTCGTCTGCCCCTAACTGATTTGCTGCTGAAGTTCCCACAACAGTGTTGCAGGCGTGCTCCCGTCTCCTTGTGCCCCCGCTGCTCTCTCCTCTCAGGGACAGCACTGTCTGTTTTATTGGCAACGTGGGGCCTCCTGGTGCCTAATCCCTGGACGCCTCTGCCTCCCTGTGTGTTTGCCCTTATTTTCTTTCCCTTCTGTCTGTTCGAAAATAAACTTTTCAACTGCTTTTGACCCTTTCTCATCTTCAGCCCACTGCAATCTGCCTTTTATATCTACCCACTCTACCAGAGATTCTCAGGTTCTCAAGTTCACTATTGACTTTCCTAACCAATTCAAAGTGGTTGCGCGAAAGTCGTCCCACTGTAGCCAGCACAGGTAGCACGTAGGGAGGAAATTATGGGAAATGAGACAGGAGAAATAAGAGAGTCAGATGCTAGATCTACAGGGTTGTTGTTTTTTTTTCTCAGTTTTTAATTTTTTCAAATCTTTTAAAATTGCGGTAAAATACATATAGCATAAAATTTACCATCTTAACCATTTTTAAGTGTTTGGTTCAGTGCAACTTTGAAGACATTATGCTAAGTGGATCTATGTTTTTTTAAAGCAAAGTCCACAGACCACTTGCATGAGAAACACACCTGGGGCTTGATAAAAAATGTGCATCTTCAGGTCCCAGTACAGACCACGTGTCTGAAATTTGGGGGGTGGAGCTCACAAATTTGTGTTTTTGTTGATGATTGCACAGAAAGTTTGAAAAATACTGGGCTACATCATGTAGCAGGTTTGGTCAACAGGAGCCCATTCAAGCTGGCTTCAGGCCCCTTGCCATTTTTCCATAGAGTTTGTCTGTTTGTTTAGTAATTTCTTGCTTTGAAGCACAGCAAGATGTTCCAGGCTCATCTTGTGCTTTCTCTACCCAGCCCTGGACTTGGACAAGAGTACTTCAAAGAGTCCTAGTGTCTTTTAGTAGAAAATGGTGTTTAGAAGTGCCAATCTTGGCATTAGATGGGCTCCTTGTTATTGGGCTGTCATTGCTCCCAGTCTCTCTCAGTGAAGAGAGCTAAGGAACACACACACACACACACACACAGAGACACACACACACAGACACAGAGACACACACACACATCACATTTCTACCTATACCTGTATCTCTGTCTACCTACCTACATACTGAAAACCGTGAATTTACTGATACCTCCAATCCGAATCTAATAGCACAGATCACAGGGATCATTCCAGTTTCTTCTCTCTCTGTACTTGTAATTTCCATCTCAGACAGTGAAAAGCCTGACTTCTAACACCCTTAACAATGTTTACCTATTTGATGAGTCCCAGTGTTTGTACCCTATCTTCCATCTTCACTGCCACCCCCTCCTGCTCCAGCCCTGTCCCCATTCCCGGCTTCCTCCCACGGGATGCCTTCCCCAGTTTGTCTGGCCTTGACGTGCCACATCAGGATGCGCCCTGCCCCGCATGGACACTGTCTTCACCCAGTGCTGGCTCTACACCCACCTTGGGCTAGGGAAGCTCCTCGCTCTCCTGCAGATGGTTTAGGATTGAATTGTTCCGGAAGAGATGTGAAAGGAGGGTGCAGGAGAGAAGAAAAGAGAGGAAAGGGTGAGAGAAATAGGAAGAAGATGTACTACACTTACAGTACAGAAGCAAAATAGATGAGGGTGGATGCGAGGCACCAGTTGGGAATCTTACATTCCAAGTTAAGGATGGTGATAGTTTTATAGGATTGTGGCAGCAAGATAGAGAGAAGTGAATCTATTTGAGAAATTTAGGAGGTAAAATGGACAGAATCTGATGACAGATTAAATATTAATGTAAAGGGTAGGGGAAAGGGAGAGGGTAGTGTTGAGGGTGACTAAGGTTTCCAGTTTCATAACTTTATGGATAAGACACCACTGATGAGCAGAACACTGGAGAAGAACCACATTCTACATATCCGCACATCTCATACTTCCACTATGTAGCATTAACATATCTCCTTTGGTTATAGTTGTTTATACTCATGTAAGTTTCTGAAATCAAGGCTTTGCAGAGGTTGGCAAACTATAAAACATAGGTCATGTTGCAGCCTATATTTTTGCACGATGCACAAGCTAAAAATGGTCTTTATATTTTTAAGAGTTGTTAAAAGGAAAACAGACATAAAGATACGTGACATAGACCATAAGTGGCCTGCAAAGTCTAAAATATTTGCTCCCTGGCTTTGCAATTGAAAAAGTCTGTGGATCCCTGCTCTATATACTTCACTTTGTTTTATTAGATAATGAATACATGTTTATAAAATTGAGCTTGATACTTGCAAACAAGATCCTCCAAGGAATTTTAAATTGTAAAGTAAAAATGATATACCAGGAAGCATAAATTTCATATGAGTCATATATAGAAAACTGTATTTTTAAAGTTCAGAAAAATGGAAAACTTTGTGCTTAGTCAGCAAAAATTCGTGGAGAGAAGATTTTGTAAAAACTTGAAAGTTCACCTTCTATAGTCTAACTGAAGGAATTTAAGCAGCCTTGAATTTTTGTGGTGAAATGAACGTATCATTAATCTTTCAAAATTATATATTGTGGATGATATAGTCTCCTATACACAATAAAACACAAGTTTTATTGCTCATAATTTCTCACTTTCACCTTTACTTTCTTTCCTGATAGCTACAGAAAAATGTTCTTTATGCTGAACATTATTATTTAAGTGGACAATAGCTCAACAATTTGGTAAATGTGAAGCCATAATCTGTTGCCATGCTTACAATTGCACTGGGACAGAACCCAGTAATTTCTCCAAATAAAACCAATTTGTTCACCTCTACAGATCCCCACTGCAGTCTACACTGTGCCATGTTCTATAATCTTTACCTAGAATTAAGGTCTGGATATTTGTGCAGTTGGTTGCCTTTGGTAATTAATTTTCTTTTCTCTACTTTTCTTAAGAGGCAAGGTTACAGGAATTGCCATATAAATGAATATGTAAGTTGGTAACTTAAGCTTTTAGCCAAGGATACTGCATTTTTAATAGGATAGCAGCTGGGTTGATCTGTTTGCATACAGGTGGTTATAAACAAAACATATTAGCCATGGGAAAGGGAGAAAAAAAGAAAGAAAGGGAAAGATGTGCCCCCTGTCCCACCCATCCAATGCATTCATCTTTAAACATTCAGTTTAAGGGAGACTTCCTTTAGGAAGCTTTTTTTCAAATTTCATCTTTTGTAGAGACAGGGCCTCACTACGTTGCCCAGGCTGGTCTCCAACTCTTGGCCTCAAGTGATCCTCCTGCCTCGGCCTCCCAAAGCACTGGATTACAGGTGTGAGCCACTGTGTCCAGCCCTATGAAGCATTTTCTTATCCCTCCTCCACCAGTTGTTGAACTTAGAGTTAGCCACTTTTTTTACACCCCACTATGCCTTGTTCTCACCTGTCCTCACCTGTCTTCACCTGTCTTTCTGGTCTCCTTACCTATTACAGTGCCTAGCACAAAGCAGGTATGTTTGTCAGACGACTAAATCCACGAATGGCTGGAGTTCTTGGGAGATGGCAACACCTGATGGGAGCAGCCAGGAAGACTCTCTTAGGATTAGAAAGAATGAAGAAAAATTGGAGGACACTGGGTTTCGCATGTCCTAGGATTCACTACGCCTCTGTGGTTTCTACTTTCTGAGAGACCATGTGGGATGGCAGCAGAGATGGCTGAGTTGTCCCCTTCTTCCAAGGTAATGGAGTCCTCAACTTTCGCCTAAATACATGACCACCCAGAAGGGAGACTTCAATTCTCAGCCTCCATTGCAGCTGGGTGTGGCCAGTGGGTTGTACGCTTCAGCTCATGGGGGTGGTTTCCAGGCCTCTCCTTCCTTTTCCCTCATTATCCAGCCTGGGTGATGAGGTTGAGGGCTACATCCTATGCACAGTGGGGCCGGGAGGTCAAAGGAGCCTGGGATGCCAAGGACTTCTGCTGCTCAAGCCTCAGGCTGCAAACTCTGGACTACTGCCTGAGAAGGAAATTAACTTCTATTTTTAAAAGCCATTGTTACTTTAGGTTTCCTTCATTCGTCTCAGTCAGACCTGTTCCTAAACAATGCAGGGCTCATGTTGCTAGCCTGGGGAACTTAGTCACCTGCAAGCCACAGGGATTATAATAAACTGCTCAGAAACAAGGCAAAGGTGTAGGGCTTTCTACCCCAACTCAGAGCTGGGTTTCAGGCCTCCACCTGGGGAAGGCTGGGTCTGCACAGTGGACGATGAGAGAAATTTCTCAGTTTTCTAAAAAAAGAAATGGGAGTGGAAGAAAGAGAGTTAGGACAAAACAGAGAGAGAGGTCGAGAGAAAATTAATGCTTCTATCAAGCCTCTCCCAAATCCCTCCTCTTTCCCCAGAAATGGGAATAGAGTGTAAAGAAGGGAAAGTTAAGATTTGTACCCTAACTGAGGAAAACTACAAACATTAGAGCTCAAAGGGAAAATCCCATAATTTTGCATATGAAGAAAGAGAGGTTCAGGGAGAAGAAAATACTTTATTCAAATCACACAGCTATAAGGATTGAGGTCAGCACTGGATCCTAACACAGGATTTCCCATCCTACACAGTGTTCTCTTCAATTATTCATGGATTGTTAAAGATGGAAGGATGCTTAGAAATAATCTAGTCCAACCTCCTCATTTTAAAGCAAGAAAAGATATATTGAAAGGGGTCAAATAATTTGCCCAAAGTCACTGTGTGTGTGTGCTTGTTACCAACCCAAGCTTCTCTTTCCTAGTCTTTGCATATTCATACAACAGTGTGTTGGACAATTTCAAAAATTAATCCAAAGTGAATGTGCTTATTCAGTGGAGCAGAGAAGGTAAGAAATATAGCAAATGTAAATACATGTCACCCTAAGACTCAATTTCTATTGGTCCATGAACAGTTAACTGTTTTCAACATCTAACACTTTTCATCATGTACTAACTAGCAGCCAAAGTTGTTTTGCAAAACTATGTTTCCAACTCCCCAAGAGCGATATCATGTGCCAGTATGGTTTACATTTGCAAATGTTTTATCTTTGAACTCCTTAAACAGTAACACTATCAATCTTCATCTTTAAACTGCTTTGTTAAATTTGCTATGATGTGCTTATACATACCTCTGTGTGTGACTACACAGAACTTCTGTGCACAGGTCACGTGACTCCTGAAACTGCACCCTTCAAGTTACTGTGCATTTCCCTATGGAAATAACATTGGCTTTCACCCTTGTTGGAAACAGGGTAGAAGGAATGAGATCAAGGAGGAAATAAACTTGGATAGGAAGGAGCCATCATAACCCTGTGAATAAAATTCACATGTGAGTTTCAGTGACTTGTAAGAGCACAGGGATGAGACAGGGATTTTCCAGAAGGACATTCAAAGGGAAAGGAGAAGGAGGACCACATAGAGAGAGGGCTGGGGTATACGGGTCAGCGCCAGGATGCAGGAAGGGCAACCTGGGAAGTGCTGAGGGCAAGGCCACACTTTGAACCAGGGTCTGTGCCCTGCACTGGGAAGAAGGCTCCGAGCATTTTCACTCTGCAACTTTCTGTCCAAGCGAGCACCAGTTGATGTCCTTGAAAACGTTCCTATTCGCCCAGTTCATTCTTATTAAGGCCAAACACATTAGTTATGCAGATCACAGACAAAAGGGAATGTCTACAGCTCTGGACACAGTCACGGACTCATTGTACTTTACACAGGAAGCTCCACGCTGAATGCTCAAATGTCATCCTCTAAAGGTCATCTCTAAGTACACAGAAGCAGACTAGGAACACAGACAGCTCAGCTGAGCACTCAGCACATCAAACAAGAAAGCTGAGCAGTTGTTCTCCCTCTACCCCCAGCAGGATCAGGTACAGGCAGAACAAGCCCGGACTCGGGCAGTCTGCCCTAAGGAGAGGAGAGCCCCTGCCTGCCTTTCTCGCTGGACGCAGTGCCTGATGCTGAGGAAAGTGAGGAGGTCTAAGGAACCAGTCCTGCTACAGCCAAACTAGACTAGCCTGGGCCCTGATACCCTTGACCTTACATGTGCCTTTTTCCCCTTAATCACCCCGCGTAACTCTGTGCTCCCAAATAGTCCTTTTACCTCACCCACCGACCCCACAACATAAAACGGTGTTAAAGGGTTAGAATGGCTTTAGAGATCATGGGCTCAACCTTTCTCAACTATTCATCAAAGTCCACCTCAAATACTACCTTCTCCATAAAGATCCTGTGGTTCTTCTGTCTCTCAAGTCATTGGTACCCCGTAAGGTACTGACCACATTCTGTCTTGTGTTAGGGTTATTTGTATACCTATCTTCTGCATCCCCTATGGGGCCAAGATAAAACCTACAAATCTTAAAATATTTTGGTATGCTAAAAATTAAACAATATCATTCACAGTTTCCACAGTTAAAGCTTTTACGCTTTTGGAGGAAAATATATTGTTCTTCACACACACACAAACACACACACACCCAAAACCTTGTTTCTCTGCTTTTCTACTTTCTCACGTGTGTGCTTAGTGCGTGTAGTGGGTCTTCCAACATCCCCACTGATCCCCCCACTGGTAGACCAAGAGCATTTCCAGGGCAAAAACAACCTTGCTTTTCTTTAAGATTTAACATGAGCCCAGAACACAATAAGAACATGATAAATGTATGATGAAATGAACAGAGCCAGATGAGCAGGAATTAAGCTGAAACGGTGCCATCCAAGACTTCCCGTCGCCCCCAGAGACCACACAGCCCCCTTACCCAGGAAGTAGCATGAGCCCCACTAAGCAGGCAGTACACAGTGCACGGTTTCCTGCCCTTCCTGTCCCTGCCACTCAGTGCCCTTGGCAGGAACCACCTGCCTGAGCCTTCTTTTAGGAGAGTGCTCTTGAGACGATAGCATTAACATTACACAAACTAATACATCTTTGGATTTTTCTGGGGGTTGCTGCTGAAACCCATTCAGCAAATGCCTCCAGATGCAGTTTCTCAAATGGCTTAAAAGGTTCTCTACTTTCGCTCCCTGTAGCGTCATTCTCCACTCTCTCAATCAGAGACCGGAAGGTGCACACCTCATTTCCTATGTTCATGATAATGGAAAGCTGCAGAGAACTCCTGCGGCCAGGGGGCTGTGAGCTGGGTAGGGAGGATGCACAGCAGGAGCAGGGGAAAGCCTCCCCCACGCCCCAGCTCCTCCCCACTGTGCACACAGCAGCGCCTTTACAGCCTCCTGGTTGTTCCTATCTGATTGCAGCCTAGATGCCCACAGGAGATGAAATACCCTAAGGAAATCCAGCTGGACAGGTCTTTGAAGGTCACTGACTGACTCCAGTTCACAGTGGAACCCGTGCTGATTACAATTCATACTGCTTCTGTGACTTCAGAACTCAGGGGTATGGCTGGCTGGTGGAGAAGGTTGCAATTATATTTAATGCTGATCTCTGGACATATTATTTAGGAATATTAACTTACTTAACTGCCTAAGGAGCTTCCCATCTGGGCTCGCAGTTGCTATAATATATTCTCGAAAGCCGTGTCTGACCCACACCTCACTGACACCATGCTCTCCTAAAGCATTCACCCTCAGTAGGGTTTCCATCTCCTTTAAGCATTCATTGAAAAGTCTTTTATTCCTTTATAATTGTGCTAAATCATTGGCAAATGATTCTCAAAACATTTTTTTAAGTGCTCTTTTCCATGTGAGAACCAGAGAAGTGATGACCAAGGCTGTGACGTTTTCGGTGACCAGGGGAGGCCTGATACACGAGGTGAATAGTCACCCTGTCTACAGTCATAGGTGTGTGTACTGGGCTGCAGTGTCCCTCCAAAATTCATGTCCCCTTGGAACCTGTAAATGCGACTTTATTTGGAAATAGGGTCTTTGCAGATATAATCAAGTTAACATGAGGTCATCGTTGGTTAGAAATGCTCCTTGTTGAAATTCAGTCCCTGTGCCACAAGGAAGCCCAAGCAGCCACATGAAGAGTCCACAGGGAGGAAGACTGAGATCCTGGCTGACAGCATCAGCTGAACTCCAAGCAAGCGAGTAGCACCAACATCCAGCCAAAAAGTGAGACAACTTAAGTCTTCCAGTCACCCCAGTGCCCCAGCTAACACCATGTAAAGCAGAACTGCCCAGTCAACCCACAGAATCGTGTGAAATAATAAAGGTGTTGTTTTAAGACACTAAGTTTTAGGGTGTTTTGTTATGCAGCAATAGATAACTAAAGCACCAAACCCTTAGTTCATTCTTTGCTGGATCATTCTCTCCACTCTTCCTAGGCAAAGAAAAAAAGAGGAAAACATCTCTTTCAAGGCCAGGTCATGCATGGTAAGTGAGAGAGTTTCACTTAAATCTGTAGACAACGAGGAGTCATTGGAGAGTTTAAAGCAGAGAAATAACATAGTCATGTTCTTGTTTGGAAAGGTCATCGGGGCTGTATATGCAGGACGGATCACCAGGAAAAAAACCAGAACAATACCACCTGTGAAAGGCCTGAATTAAAGTAACGAGAGTGAAGTTGGAAAGGAGAAAATGGATTTGAGTGATATTTAAAAGGGAAAATAATAATGTATGCATAGAAAATGGAGAAAGAGAAGAGTTAAAATAATTTCGTTTCACCTTCCCTTCCTTCAGAGTTGGAAGACTCAAATGCTGTGACTGGTAGCACTAGGGTTGAGGGAACAAGGCTGGCCCAGCTGGGAGATGGGTTACTTGCAGGAGGATTATGCAGATAAATCAATATACTGAGGATAGTGGGAGTGCAGTTTCTCAGTGTTAGAGAAAGAAGTTGCAGATATGAAAAGGAGAAACTGTGGTATTGGATTGGAATTAGAGGTATCAGTATGAAGTCATGATTTCTTAAGATAGGTACATGATAGACAGCTGACAATACAGATGATAGACAGAGAAATAGAAAAATACGAGTGTGTTGTGTTTCCTAACTCTGCTCACTAGAGGGCCTGGAATCAGTGAAACCCCAGTTGCAACGAGCATCGCAGCATCCAGATCTCAGTCTCTAAATACCATTTTCCACTAAAAGGAACCAGGGCTCCTTAGAGAAATGTCTGATTCCAGGGCTGGAGAAGAGAAAGATGAGCCTGGAACTTTGTTGTGCCAAGAAGTAAGGAAGCACTCAGAGAATTATGAGGACATGTCCAAAGGACACAGGAGCCAGCTTACTGGGGCTACCAATGACCAAATCTGAGATGATTTGAGCATTAAAATAAATAATGGTTGTAACTAATTATAGTCCATTGAAAAAAATCAAAATTCATGAATCCATATGTCTATAAATACATGAATAATTAAATATGAGAGAGAAGAGAAAAGTCTAACTTATAGTAGAATGGCAACTAATAAATGTAGAAGAAATAATGAAATTAGAAAATCATTATTTGGCAACCATCATAGACATAACTAATTTAAAGAGGATCATCATTGGATGGGAAAACTAGTACGTGAGAATTTGATGCGACTATAGACATAGTCTCAAAGTACTTCCCCCAAACATTGATGAATTGCTTATTAATTTATAAGTACAACTACTTGCTAGTTAACTCTATAATGGAGAAACCTAGCTAACACCATCTTAATCAATTGATAAAATATAATGTTATCTGTAACAGGATAAATCCATATTAAGTTACTCCTGATAAACTAAGAAAATACAGCATTACTTCCATGAAATTCCTGCCAAAAATGCATTATCTATCCATTATAAGTATGCACTATATTTTAAAAAATGCATTATCCAAATCTGATCATGAGAAATATCAGACAAACCCAAATTGAGGGACATTCTACATAGTAATTAGCCTGTTTTCGAGGGGGGAGGGGGCAAGGGCAATATATGTAACCTTAACATTTGTAGCCCCATAATATGCTGAAATTTAAAAAAAAAGAAAAACAAAAAATAAATAAAAAATAAAAAATAAATTAAAAAATAAAAATGTTGAGGCTGTGAAAACTAAGGAAAGAACGAGAAAATATTTTAGATTAAGGGAGGCTAAAAGAAGACATACTGACTAAATACAACACATGATCCCAGGTTGGATTCTGGAATTATAAAGAACATTATTGGGACATTTAGTGAAATCTAAATGGGGTCTATGGATTAGACGGCTCTGTTACATCAGTGTAATCTTGGTAGTTGCACTCTTCTTATATACATGCCCTTGTTTAAGGAAATACACACTGAAGCAGTAAAGGCTAACGGGGCGCCATATTTGCAATTATTCTCACCTAGTTCAGAAAAAAACAATAAGATATAAAAATACATAGATAGAATGAGAAGAAATGTAAAATGTTAGCAATTAGAGAATCTAGATGAAGGATGTATGGAAGTTCTTGCACTATTCTTACAACTTTTCTGCAAGTTTGAAATTGTTTCAAAATAAAATTGAAAAATGTATTAATACTCTAGGAAATGCAAACTCATCTGTGCTGATGGAAAGCAGATCACTGGTTGTCTGAGTGGGGAGGGGCCAGAGGGAGGAATTAGGACTACAAAGCTGCCCAAGGACACTTTGATAAATATGTTGATTATCTTGACTGAATCAATGGCTTCCTGGTGTAAATGTATATCAAAAATATATTGTACACATCAAAAAATTATTAATTGTAGAAATTTATTAATTTAGAAAATTTAAAAATTTTCTAATATTTGCCTAAGGAATCCAACCAATCTCTTCATCACGTGAATACTTTTTTTGCCTTGCTTTTCCATATTCCCAGAATGCCCTGTCTCAGCAATTTCCTCCATCACAGCTACTCCCACCATTCAGGAAGGAAATGGATTTCCATCTCCATTGACTATTCTTACACTGAAGTCTGCTGTGTCTTTCATTCATTCAAATTTTATTGTCACAATGCATACAATGGAAGTCTATAATCTTTCCTATTGCTACATTTATAATTGTTTCAGTTGCTCATTTTTATATTTTCTCCTTATTTTTACATTAGGGTTTAATGAAGATGTTTAAGTCCCTGAAGAGTAATGTATTATTGAGCAGCATTGCACAGCGCCTATCCCGGTATAATCAGGTAGGAGGAAGAACACATGAATGTGGCTGGGAAAGTGGGCTAGAGTCAGGAGGCTGATTATAGCCCCAGTTCTACCACTAACTAACTAACAAAGCAAGGATGCTTTGTTTCACGTCTGTAAGTTAAGTTTCCCCATATGTCGAAACAAGGGTGGATTAAATGTCATCTTAAAAATGTTCTCAACTTTTACGTTATTTGAGTAGTGACCACTAGATGGAACCCATGAACCCATGTCCATACTTGTGCTAGATGCAACAGGCTGTATATGGGAAAAACAAGAGAAATCGTCCTCCTTGGACAACGGTGTTCTTGTGTGTTTGACATCTGGGCTAGGAAATCAGTGCTCAGAGGAAGTCAGACCAAAGCAAAAGCCATAGACATTTTCTGTTCTCCTCCTCACTAAATCCCAAGGCTCTGTAACATGAAGTGTACAAATTCTGTACGATTTTCTGTGTTATCTGAAGTGAAACGTATTCAAAGTTCCACATATTTTTAGCCAAATATGCTAAAATGAATAATGTTTTGAGCAAAGGGGGATTCTAGTCACTTATTTCAAAGGCATTCAAGGATACAGAGAGAATTTGAATTTGAAAATAAAATTTCTGAGATTGATCAAAATGGATGAGAAGAAGGAAATCTATCAAGCTGTAAGTAGGTACAGAAACTATTACTTTGTGTCACTTTTATGTTACTAAATTAAGTCTGTTAACATTTATTGAACACAGAAACATCAAACACTACATTATTACTGATTCCTTAATAAGTGTTTACAAGTCACACATATCAGTGACATACCATGGGCTCCCCAAGTAATCCTTTCCTTTTACCACTGAAGTGTCCTGCTGAAGATTTCAAAAGTTTCTGTAACATGACTTCAGCTTCTGAGTATTCCCTTCTAGTGAGTGCCACCCCTTATTTGTCACTGGATACTCTCTACCATTGGGAAGCTCACTACATTTTCTAGAACAAACCTAGATACTTAAGAATGATGAAGGATGATGATGATGATGAATATAATGAGACTCTGATATTAATATAATTCCTATATCTCAATCTCATTCAGATCCATCAAACACATTGAGAAAATAGTATTTGGCAAGAACTTTAATTCCTTTAGTCCCCACATCTTTGTCAATAGTCATTTTTACTGCCATTTTATAGGTAATGAAACAGAATCCTAATAAAACAGAATCCTAATAATAACAGAATCCTATTATAATCCTAATAATAATGCAAAGCCATAACTCAGTTCCAAGTCTTTTGATTTAAAGTGCAGTTCTTGACAACACACAGTGATGGAGGGTGTGCTCGATTACCTGAGCCCTGACACAGAAGGTCTCGCTCCACACAGGTGAGCTAGCGTGCAGCTACGGGACAGTCCCCTCCATCCTTGTTGGAGCTGTTCTGGTCTTCCCCATCACAATCATTGTTCTTTTTCATCCAGCAAAGACGAATCTGGCAGGGGATTACACAGTAGCACAATCACTTGCAATCGATAGTGCAATGTGACATAACCCCCTAATCGGTAGCAAATGAAGGCAAAATTGTATAAAAGCATTAGCAAATAGCAACTACATTACTAAAAGGGAACCTCCATTGTTCCCAACCCAAACCAGAGAAAGAAAACTTGTCTGAGGAACTTAGGCTGCATGCAGCTCACCACAGTGCCAAAGACCGGTTTTCTTAAAAATGAAAATATGAAAATAGTGAATTCTCTGAGCTACATGAGGTTGGGGTTTTAAGTGTTTTCCTTTTTGCCCACAAACCAGAGTAGGATGTGGACTGGCTTCATCTGATCCTCATCAAAGCAGCTGGTTCTGACGGCTTGGTTAGGAAGCTCTCCATTGACTCAAGAAAGCAAGGAAGGGAGGCGTGACTGTGGAAAAGGATACCGAAATTTTCCCCTAAGGCTTCATAAAGTTGACGTCTTTTGCCATTACTTCTGCAGTTCAAGAAACAAGTTACAGCTCCGTCACTTTCATATCAAACCAAGGGAATCATCCTGTGAACAGAGAAGTCTGCCATGAGGAAAGCGCAGGTCCCTTCCAGGTAGGGAGAAAGCCTGGTCCATACTGGGGTCTGCTGAGCTGAGGCAGGGGAGCCAGGAGGCTGTCCTACTTCATGTCTGTAGGATGTCCCAGCCCTAGCCTGTCCTGGGAACAAGAGCCAGGGCTCAGTCTGTGAGCCCAGTTTACTGGTGAAGCCATGGCAGGCCCTTTTATTTTGGCAAAGGCTGAACCAAAAGAGAGGTTTCCTTGCACTGTTTACTTTTCCTCTTATAATATCTCCATCTCCGCACAATCGGTAAGAAGGCAGACTATTCCCTCCCACTTCCCACCATTTCTAGTCTGGTTGTTTTGAGCTTGCTCAGTGGGAAGAAATTCCTTCTTGACCTCAGCATTCCTTTCTGACAATTACCAATGCCTCAGGAGACCTGGGAAGCTTCATCCTGTCTCTCTCGGTGTCGCCCTGGAAGTCTTTCTAGACTAAGAAATAAGACTGGAAGAATAAGAATTCTGGAAGAATAAGTCTAGAATAAGACTGGAAGTTTTTTGTTGTTTTTTTTTCTAAGGCTGTAATAAGCTACCTTGTCTCTATGAGATTCTGTAATAGTGAATTGCGCAAATTAATTGTCTCATCTATTTAAAAGTTTTTAAAAGTTTCCTCTTCATCATATAAAGCATGTTGCCTTGGCATGGGCCTCAAGAGGACTGACACAGGTCACCCGGCTGAGTTTAGTTAAAGGATTTTCGTGTCAACAGCAGAGAATAACAGTCTCACTTCTCTAACTCAGCAGGAGACTTTGATTAAAGTGAGAAACAGTCATTATCCCAGGGAGCATGTTCTCCTCCTGTCTCCTCTCCCAGACCTTCTGCCGCTGTCCCTCCCCCACACCAAGGAAGAAGAGGTGCAGGAAGGAAATACTACACGTACCTCCGGCCATGGCCGGGCTGCACAGGGGATAGGAGACTTGCTCACAGGAAGGGAAAGATGGCTTCTGCCTGGAGCTCAAACACCAATGACATGACGTGTGAATGGTTTCACTAAAAAGCAGTAAAATTTTAAAAAGTTAACAAGGCAGTTTTTCCCCCCAATTCCTAGAAAATATTTCTATTTATTATATTAGGTTAATTACAAAGTTTTACATATTTAATTTTTGTTAAATTGTTTTGGGAATAGGAAACATGGTGCAAGGGTATATAGTGAAAAGTAATCTTCCTCCCCACTCAGGGCCCCGGCCACCCAGGACCAGTTTTCTTGCACACCCTTGCTAGAGTCCCTCCACCCTCGGTGCTACCATTCTAAGCTCTCACATCTCCACCTCTGCCAGCCAAAGCCAGGAGGGAGGAAATCAGAACCACAACCGCTACTTTCGTCCGCACCTCGCTCCCTTCCTCCTATCAGTCTTACCACAGTTCCAACAGGTGAGAAAAGAACTGGCTTCTCCCCTTCCCTCTCCTGCCTGGACCACGTCCTCATGCAAACTCGATGGTCTATTCTGGAGTTGACAACTGTGGCTCACGGGCTACTCCTGTATTTGGACAAGCTGAGAACCTAAAAACCATTTTAAAGGGTTGGACAAAAAGAAAAGTAAGAAGAATGTGTTGTGATGCATGAAAATTATAGGAGCCTCAAATTTCAGGGTCTAGAAACTTTTGTTAGAACACAACCATGCTCACCCATTCACTTATTGTCTAGGGTTGCTTTTGAGCTAACACCACAGACGTGAGTAGTTGTGACAGAGACTATATGTGGCACTCAGGACTTCACACTGCTGCTCAGTGTACTATAAATCTCAGTGACACAGTTATAACTAGACAGTATTTCTAGTACCACACATTTTGCCAAACCATGACATTTTCTTTTATTTTAAATACCAGCGCATACCCATTATGTCAAAACAAGAAGAGAAAAGTGAATTTCGAATGTCACGCTTTTAAGGCATATGGAGTGAGAATTATTTTGTTATTGCGTTAAATGGCAAAGTGTTGTGTTTATTATGACATTGTAGCTGTGCTAAAAGAATGTACTACACATCAACAATAATTAGGCTAAGCATTCATTGCAACATGTCCAACTCAGGAAAGCAATGGTCAGAAAAAATTAGAATATTTAAAATGAAAATATCTCATTCCAGCACAATTCTTTTACAAAAACAAAACATAAAAATGAGATGTAATCAAAATAGGTTTCTGAATGACCCATTTGTTAACAAAACAAGGAAAATCATTCTCTGATGGTGAGTTAATTGTGTTTGTTTATAGCAGCTGAAGACAATTGCTGAAAGACAATTAGTCTTTCGGTGACAATAGTTCCTGGTAGAGTTGAAGACGTTGGAAGCAATGTCAGTAGTCAATTAAAGGACAAGACAAAGAATTTGAGTGGTTTTCCTGAGCTCCTGACGAGCCACAGATGTCACTGATACTACTCATTTGTAGTATACACAGTTGAAGTGACTGAAAAATTAATCTCCATTAATAGTCTATGTGGAAGAACTCACGCAAAAAATTCTACAGTCCTGTGCTTCTTAAGCTTCAATGTGCACACAAACCACCTGGGGAGCTTGTGACGATGCAGATTTGTATTCAGTAGGTCTGGGATTCCCAGAATGAGGAAAGTGCCCTGCTGGTGGAGCACGTTTTGACTAGCAAAACTGCAGGATACTTAGAATTTGGCTATTTTTGCAACTTAAAGCTGTCACCTGCAGGTAAGGCTAAGAAACACATTAAAAAGTGGTAAAAAATAATTCTACCACTTCATGCGTAAAAGATGTAGAGGTAAATAATACAACGTATCTCGATCAGATGTTGAACTGTTAGTGGGTTAGTACACGGCACACCTTTTTCCTGTCTGAATTCAAAACCAGTGAAGCTATAAGACGTGTGGAGATCAAAATGTCACATTTAATACTGATAAAGCTATTTAGATAAAGTGCCTTAAATCTGGGCCAAGTGGGCTTGCTAGTGCTCCTCTGAAATGAATGATATAAATTAACTTTCTAAAATAATGAGTCAGATTCAGGGACAGAGCCTGGGCCACAGGCTCACTGCATGGCCAAGAGCTAGCGAGAACACACTGTCTCTGCACACAGCACATCCCCAAAAGAGAGGGAGACGGGCTGAGTCCATACACCCAGCCCCTGGAGGGAGCCACTGAGGAGTCAGAGAGAAGTGAGGAGTCAGAGAAGAATTATTTTAGAAAAATTCCTTCGCATGGAATGAGGAAAGCCTGTAACCCACTCAATCCTTGCATGACTTCAGAAGACCTTTGCAGCAGATTAGGAGCGATAGGACTTGTTTGCTGTCACCAGATGACTCCCTCATCCAGTTATCCTCGCAACCCAAGGTGTTGCTAACATATCTCCCACAAAGAGATTTACTTCTAAAAAAAGAACTCAAAATAGAGCAGGGTTGTGTGCCCACATCGGAGCTGCCACGGGGCTGGGAAAGAGAGTAAATGGGGCCTTGTTAGCTTCTAGAGACCAAGATTCATCTGACTGTAAATATCCAAATGTAAGAAGGGGTTTCAAATGCTGGTGAATCAAAAAAGAAATGAAAACTGACCAATGTCTTGCAGTCGTGGCCCCACCTGAAAATTGGAAGTTGATCCTCCACCTGTGCAGGCATTGTTGCTCTGCACCTGTGAGTCCTGCCTGCTTGCCGGGTGTTCCTTCGTGCTCTTGACTTCGGCAATGCAGCTGAAGGGCTCCTGCCCACTCTACCTTTGTGGGCCAGACTGTGACTTCCCTTCACGTCTCCCAGTGCCTCATCTGACAGTGTCCTCCACGGTCTCTTTCCCTGGAGAGAGCCACATACCTCCTCATCAAACTGCCACCTGTGATGCTCCTCTCACCCACCATCCCAGGGACAATCTGACTCACATAACTCTAGCAGGTTTCCCAACTCTCCCTCCAGCAGACTCCCTTCTTTCCGTGACGAGGTAGTCCACCGCGCTTGGATCCAAGTCACTAAACCAATCTGAAGTTCAGTTCTCTTTTCTGTATAACAAGGAAGTGATGGGCAGCTCTTTTATGTTCCTTCCAACTCTGAAATTCTATGATTCAGTGATTACGGTTTTGTTGGATACCTAAGAAAAAGTACAGCTGGTGTTTTACTGGTCTTGGCAACTTTTGTAAATGTTTTTAATGGCTGACAGACCACTTAATCGAAATTAAAACATTACACAATGTCTCATATTCAAAATCAGTAAAAAAAAAAAAAACATTCAATTCTTTCTAAAACTGTGAAAATTTTGTGGATGGTTATATTATGTTGAGCTACAAATGCCTTTATTAAATGAGGCAGCATTCAAACCCATTTAATTTGGAGCTCCACTGTGGTAGTATATGAAAAAGAGCTTGAAGCAAGCAAGCTATAATCATTTCTTTGTTGATCTGTACCCTGAATAGCCATTTCTGTTCTAATAGCATGCAGCTGGGGGTTTTGTTGGGGAGAAGACAAACATGTTTAATCGCAACCATTAATATGTGTTTACCAATGTAATTTATCTCTACTCATTCTTCAATTACTATCTCTTATTTAAATATGGATAGTGTTTCCAAGGGCGTGATTTTCATAAAACATTGGAGGACACATTCTTAGAATTTAACTAGAATTTTAAGTACTAACTTTATGCTTACTGCTTTTTTGCAATCTCTTAAGAGTTTGTTGGATTGCATGCCAATTTCCCTTCCAGATTGATTGATTGATTGATTTTGGTGGAATCCAGCTACAGGTTCAGCTAGAGAGGTTAAGTTGATGCAGCTAAATATATGGATTCAGAAACAGGAAGTTGAAGTCTTATTGCCTGATGACATCTCTTGGAGAAGTGGCAGCCACGTTTACTTGTTGAGATTGTCAGAGCTGTGAGAAATCTCAGAGATTATCTACGATTCCCATATTTTACAGATGAGAAAACTGTGGCCCAGAGAGTTTGAGGGACTTGCTTAACATTTCTCTGAGAACGTAACATAGATAACAGGACCAGAGAATTCAAGGTGTCTCTTAAGAAAAATAGTAGTTGAATATAGAGGAGGTAAAAATAACATGTTTCCATAAGATAAGTAAGAAGAACAGAGATGAGCTAGATAATTGAATCTTATAGAAAGACTCAGAAGGAATAGTAAAAGTCAACTAATTCAAATATTCTTTACGAATGAAGAAACAAGACCAGAGAGATTAAGAACTTTACCCAGGGTCACACAGGTGGTCAACGTCAGAAAGAGGACTTAGAATCCATTCAAACCGCCTCACTCTTTCCATCTCTCACTGTAAGATCATCTCAAATAATCTGCAACTTATTTTCAAAGAGTAGAAGTGAGCATCTATAGAATCACAGAAGGCATTAGAACATAAGGCAGATAAGAGAATAATTTCCTGTCTGACAGTGATTTCCTGCAAAAAACTAAGATTATTTGGATTCAATTAAAATTGCTATGCTTCTTTTATGAAAAAAATATATTAAGATAGGAGATGAAGTTGGTACCATATGAATAAAATGATTCCTGCCGTCCAGGGGCTCATTCTTTTGTGGGAAGACACATACAAACACCTCTTACTCCGCTGACCGATAATTGTGAAAAGTGCCAAACAAGATGTATAAAATGGATTAAGGATTTAAGGAATAGAAAATAAAAATATATTTATCAGATATTAAATCCTTGTTAAAAATTTATATTCTTGACTCATTAAAAGACTTTACCACTTGGAAATGATGAAAAGGATTGAAAAGGATTCCAATTAAGGATAAGTCTGTCTCATGGAATATTATTAAGTAGATTAGCTTAATTATGACAAAATGTATTTACTTCTACACAGTAATATTGATACAATGCAATTTTTGTTTAGTGCCTTTACCCAGCTTATAAATTGTACAGCCTATCCATATATAGAGATCACTTCTATGGCTTTTCTTGGGAATGATTTTACCTTCCCGATGAAATCTTTTTTATGTCTTGCTCCACCTAATATACAATCTTTACACAATTATTAGGCTAACCGTCATCTCATCTAAGGGGAGCAGCAAGCCCTGAAGAAGTCGAGAATGGAGGAACATGGTCTCAAAATTGAGAAATCTAACAGTTACTGTATCCATTAAACTGTGTATTCGTGGGTTCGCTCAACCAACAAATATTCATTGAGAAAATATTAGGAACTAAATATTCTCTAGAAATTGAAACTATAGTAATAGAGCTTAGAATCTCCTAAAAAAGAATTATAGAGAAACCAAAATAATATACTGCTGTGTGGTATAAGAAATATGGTCAAGGAATGTGACACTTGATTGGCAGTCAGGGAATGCCTCTTTAAAGGAGAAGACAAAAGACTTAAATCTTGAGTTATGTTCTTTATCTTGAGTGTGACTTCCAAGACTCGCTCGTTTGTTTTCACTGAACAAATATTTACTTAGTAACTATAGACACTATTTGGGCCATTAAGAAAAGTAAGCACTAGCTTGCACGTTCTGGTTTTAATTATGAAGCGTGTCTCAGAATGCAAACCTATTTTCTTCACTCACTATTCATTGCTCTACTTGACAAACTTTGAAGAGATAAGACTCATTGAAAACTGGTAATTAATGAGTATATAAACACTTAAGAGTGCTATTAAAGTGTTTAACAATCATTAAGAGCCTTTACATAGGTCACACATGCCCCAGTCATTTTGTTTACAGTAAGAATTCACCTGGCAAACTTTGTTTTCATGTGCAAGGCAGAGAAAAGTTTCAGACCAGCTTCTGTAGAAACAATTGCAAATGGATGGGACTGAATTACTGAGGTTTTACTTTAAATGGAAAGACATTAATAGCATTTGATATCCCATTTTTGTTCCTATTTGTTCTCGTAGGCTCTACATCAACCAAAACATTTTGTTTAGTTAGTTCATTTTTATGTTTGGTCTTAAATACTCTCTCTAACCTTTGATTACTTAAATAACAGGGGTTTATTTCTTTCTCAAATTAGGGAGAAAAGGGGGGGAAATTATCCCAGGTAAAAGGTCCCTAAGAAAAACACCAAAATATTAATAAAGATTGTCTTGGAATTGTGAGATTGTGGGTGACTTTATTCTTTTGCATATTTTTTTTGTATTTCCCAAGTGCTCTACAGTTAGCATGCCTTGCTTCTTTCAGAAAAAAAATTGAAATAAAATTATAAAATACTTTAATACATCCTTCTAGCAGATTTAGCCTAAAATATTACTTTCAAGAGTATTAATAGTTAAGGAGTAAGCCCTTTTGTAAGCAGCTCAATGTGGCCCATATTTAATTTCAATTTATATTATGTTGGCTTCAAACACCCCCTGAATCAGAGCGCCTCAAGATCAGAAACGTGACAGGAGACTGAATAGCAAGAGTGAGCAGAGACCAATGAGGTAGAGGGGGTTGTGGAGATCTAGCAATTGGTGTAGAAACTATGAGCTGGCGGGCAGTGGAAAGAGAAGAGAAAGGGACAGGTGCAGAGAGAAGCTGAGTCATCAGCGTGGCAGAGACTCGCGCAGAGGGCAGCAGACATCCACTCTTCAGGAACAAGATAACAAAATTGATAGAGCTGCCTCTTATCAGAATAGCTCTTTAGTGCTCAGGGAGGCCTGTGTGTCCTATTTGTGATTGATGAGATTATTTTATTCTGTCTCTGTTTTTCTTATGTTCTTAAAACATAAGCCATCAACCCAGGCAATCTGAAACGGTATCTGTTCCCTGCAATACAAAAGAAGCTAGCTGGCATAAACAAACATGGAGGCTGTATGCAATAAAATTAAAATAAACAACAAGACACTGTAATAAATATCCTAGAAGGTAAATCTTTTTTCAGTATTTTAAATTATTTCTTTAGTATTGCGTACTAGAATAAAAATGGACAGGCCAAAGAGGTAAGAACTTTTTTCATAAGTTGCTTTGATTACTACAGCAGTTTACTATTTTTGTATGATTTTCATATCTTTTAATTTCTCATTTTGTGAATTTTCTGTTTCTGTTCTGTGTCTGTGTGGTGGACACTGTATTTTGGCCAACCCAATCTCCATTTGCAATGTGTTTCTCCCTTACTTGACTCCACTATAAAGAGAGTAAAAGCTAAATTTTGATATTCCACCCTCCCTTGTTGGTATGAGAAATAAATCTTCTGGTGCATTCTTCTCCAATTTCTGTTTTCTTCCTGTTTGAACTTCCAGGAGATGCAGCAGTCATTTGAAACCAAAAAGATAAAAGCTACATACTAAGAATGATTGAGCCAAAAGGTTTACAGAGCCTGGGACATCAGTGATGTTTAGAGTCAATGTATAAGCCTTCAATTGATTCCCATGGGACTTCTTGTTAACCGAGTAAAACAGTCTGTTTTATCTGGTAAGCCACTGTGGTATGTTTTGCTGTTTCTTTTAGCTAAATACGTTTCTTACTATTATACCCATTTTTTCTCATGGAGGTCTATCCGTATTCACTCCTATGTTTTCTCCTATGAGTTTTATAGTTTTCATTTTAATAATTATGTCTTCAATCCACTTTGAGTAAATTTTTTTATACAGTGTGAAGTTAAAGACTAACTTCACTCTTTTGCGAGTGCATATCCAGAAACTTTGTTGAAAAGACTTTTTTTTTCTTTTTTCTTTTTTTGAAACAAGAGTCTGACTCTGTTGCCCTACCCTGGGTAGAGTGCAGTGGCATCATCATAGTTCACAGCAACCTCAAACTCCTAGGCTCAAGCGGTCCTCCTGCTTCAGCCTCCCATGTAGCTGGGACTACAGGCACACTCCACGACACTCAAATAATTTTTCTATTTTTGGTACAGACAGGATCTTGCTGTTGCTCAGGCTAGTCTGCAACTCCTGAGCTCAAGCAATCCTCCCGCCTCAGCATCCCAGAGTGCTAGGATTACAGGCATGAGCCACTGTGCTCGACCAAAAAGACTATTCTTTCTCTATTGAATTGTTAGGACACTCTTGTCAAAAATCAATTGACCAAAAATGTAAGAGTTTAATTGTAGATTCTCAATTCTGGTCTATATGTCTCTCCTTATACTAGTAACCTATCTTGATTACTGTTGCCCTACAGTAAGTTTTGAAATTGGTACACGTGAGTCCTAGATTCATTCCCCGTTTTCAAGATTGTTTTAGTTATTCTGGGTCTCTTAAAATTCCATATGCATTTTAGGATCAGCTTGCCAATTTCTGCAAAAAAGGCTGCTGGGATTTTAATGGAGACTATTTTGAAATTGTAAATCAATTTGTGGAGTATTGCCATTTTAACAATATTAAGTCTTCCAATCCATGAGCACAAGAAGTCTTTGCATTTATTTAGATCTTCTTTAATTTTTTTCAATGATGTCTTGTAGTTTTCAGTGTACAAACTTACACTTCCTTTGTTAAATTTATTCCTAAGTATATTATTCTACTTGATACATACCACTTGATGAATATAATTATTTTCTTAATTTAATTTTGGATTGTTCATTGCTGGTATATAGAAACAGATTTTTATATATTTGTCTCGTGTCTGCAACCTTGCTGAATTCATTTACTAAATTGTGTGTGTGTGGCAGGGGTGGGGAGATTCCTTAGGATTTTCTATATATCATATAATAACATGTCACCTGTGAATAGAGACATTTTTACTTCTTTCTTCCCAATCTGTATGCTTTTTATTTCTTTTGCTTGCCTAATTGCCCTAGCTAGAACCGCCAGTACAATATTGAATAGCAGTGTCAGAAGCAGACATCCTTGCCTTGTTCCTGATCTTAAGCATTCTTTCAGTGTTTCACCATTAAGTGTGATGTTAGCTGTGAGTTTTTGTACATGTCATTTATCAAATTACAGATGTTCCCTTCTACTCTTAGTTTATTGAATATTTTTTATCATGAAATGGATTTGGCTAAATGCTTTTTCTGCATCTATTGAGATGAACATGTCTTTCTGTTCTTTATTCTGTTAGTGTGGTATATTACATTAATTGATGTTCATATGTTGAACCAACCTTCCACTGCTTAGATAAATACCACTTGGTTATAGTATATAATTCTCTTTATATGTTGCTGGATTCAGTTTTCTGGCATTTTGTTGAGAATATTTACATCTATAGTTATAAGGGATATTGGTTGGTAGTTTACTTGTGGTGTTTTTTGTCTGGTTTTGCCTTCATAGAATGATTTACAAAGCATTCCTTTCTCTTCTGTTTTTTTTGGAAGAGTTTGTAAAGGAATGGTGTCATTTTTTAAACACTTGGTAGATTTCTCCAGTAAAGCCATCTGGGCCTGGGCTTTTCTTTATGGGATATTTTTTTATCATTAATTCAACCTCTTCACTTATTATACGTCCGTTCAAATAATCTATTTCTTCCCAAGTTAGTTTTGGGAGAGTGTGTTTTTTTAGAAATTTTTCTATTTTATCTAGTTACCTAATGTGTTGGCATATAATTATTCATAGTGTTCCCTTATAATTCTTTTTATTTCAATAGGTCAATAGTGATGTCCCCTCTTTCATTCCTGATTTAAGTAATTTGAGTCTTCTATCTTTTTTCTTGGTCAGCCCAGCTAAGGTTTGTCAATTTTGTTGATTTTTTTCCCAAAGAACTATCTTTTAGTTTTGCAGTTTTGTCTATTTTTCTATTCTCTACTTCATTTATTTCTCTTATAACATTTATTGTCTCCTTCTTGGTGCTGGATTTGAATTTAATTTTCTCCTCTCTTTCTTATATCTTAGGGGAGATGACTGCGTTACTGTTTTGAGATCTTTCTTCTTTTTTAATGTAGGTACTTTACAGCTATAAATTTCCCTCTAAGCATTGCTTTGCTGCATTTTGTAAATTTTGGTATGTTGCATTTTTGTTTTGTTTTCATTCATCTCAAAGTATTTTCTGGTTTTCCTTGAGATTTCTTTGACTCACTGATAATTTAGGAACATGTTGTTTTAGTTACACATATTTGTGAATTTTCCAAATTTCCTTTTGCTGTTGATATCTAATTTCATTCCATTGTGGTCAGAGAATATACTTTGGAGTATTTTAATCCTTTTAATTTATTTAGGCTTGTTTTATGGCTTAACATTTATGGTCTATGCTAGAGAATGCTCTGGATGTGCTTGAGAAGAATGTGTATTATGTTGCTGAGTAAAGTGCTCTATAGACATCTATCAGGTCTAGTTTTTGTATAGTGTTGTTCAAGTCTTCTATTCCATTGTTAATGTTCTGTCTAGTTGTTCTATCCATTATTGAAATTGGAGCATTAAAGTATCTATTATTGTTAAATTTTCCATATCTTTCCTCAAGTCTGTCAGTTTTTGATTCATATACTTTGGAGACCTGTTATTAGGTGCATATATGCTAATTGCTATAACTTTCTGATGAATTAAACTTTTTATCATAATAAAATGTCCTTATTTATCTTTAGTAATCATTTTTATCTTAAAGTCTATTTTGCCTTACATGTCTATAGTCACTTCAATTCTCTATTGCTTACTGTTTGCATCATGCATCTTTTTCTATCCCTTTATTTCAACCTATTTGTTTCTTTGGATTTAAAGTGTGTCTCTTATAAACACCATGTAGTTTGATCCTGTTTTTTAAATCCATTCTGCAATTTCTGCCTTTTAATCAGAGTGTTTAATCCATTTACATTTAATGTAGCTGCACATTGGTAGAATTTCTGTGCCATTTTGCTGTTTGTTTTCTATACGTTTTATGTTGTTTTTGTTCCTCTATTCCTCCGTTATTGCCTTCCTTTGTATTATGTAGATATTTTCTAGTGTACCATTTTAATTTTCTTATTTTTTAAGTTATTAGTTGTTTTCTTGGGGATTAATATTAACATATTAACTTATAAAATTATAGTTTAGATTAATACCAATTTAATTTCAACTCTATACAAAAATGTTGCTTCTATATAGCTCTGTTCCATTCTCCCTTCTTGGCACTGTTATTGTCATAAAAATTATGTCTTTATACATCATGTGCCCATCAGCACAGATTTATGATTATTGCTTTATGCAGCTATTTTTTAAATGAGATAGAAGAAAAAAAGAGTTAAAACAAAAAATACCTACGTGCTGTCTTTTATATTAACCTAAATAGTTGCCTTTTCTAGTAAGTTTTCATAGTTTGACATATACCCCAAAATTGAAACTAGCTACAGCTTTCCACTTACTTTTCCAAGTCTCCACCTTCACTTACTTTGGAATCCTTACTTTTCTTATTTTTGTATGATTCATTGATGAATTTTAAAATATAGATTGTGTGAATGTGTGCCTATGTTTGTGCATGTATGTGTGTGCATATGTATTTATTCAACATTTGTAGTTACGTTTGGTTGGAAGGCCAGTTAAGGAAACTAGTTTCTACATATTGCCAGAAAGCAAAGTGAAATTTTTATTTCTTTAATTATGCATGATTCAGAACTATCTGGAAACAGAGATACTGGGATCATCAACAAGTGTTTCTCCAATTCCTTTTATTCTCTACTTCAAGAAAATATTCAGTAATACTGAATATTTTTCAATATTAATGATTTTAATCCTCTGTGGGGAGATAAATGTTTTCCAGCATCTAAGCAGTTTTGAACACCTAGTTGCTTGGTTTGGATGGCAGGTAAAGAGGCATTTGCATATAACCCTTAGTTAAGCTCAGTGGGCGTAACAGCTTCAAAAGCTGAAAGTGTTGCAACCCCTTTGACCTTTTTTGTGATATCCAGTAGAGCAAAAATGATTGCCAGTGATAATATTCACTCATAATTCTATTATTTCATTTAAACTAGATTCAGTGATCAGATTCCTCTCTGTTCCATAGAAGCAACATTAAGATAGAAAATATCCAAGGATATCTTCCGAACAGCGAGAGATTGCTTATACAGTATTATCTATCCATTGTAGGAATATCTTTATCTTTCTGGGAAAGAGGTGTGGAAATCTTGATAAAACTGAAGTTAGGATGTGTAAATGCAATTTAGCTATAGTTTGTTGATTTTATGCTCCCCTTCCCAAGAGAAGAGAATGTATGACAAGTGATAGGAGACTTTTTTGGTCCCCCAAAGGGGAAATTGACCAAGTGTGTCTCAGAAGAGGTAAACAAAATAGACATTAGGGCAGAAACTGTCTTGCTCTTGCTCTGTTTCTTACAAAATCTATGCTGTTATTTTAAATGTTAAGTAGAGCCTTTCATCTTATCACAGTGGTAAGATCTTGGAATCAATCTTTGGGATAGAATTAGATAAAAGAATACCTTTGATGTGCTTTGATTTTATGTCAATAAATATCAAATATTTCCACCATAATCTAGTCTCAAGCCCATGAGAGTCATTGTTAAGATATCATGCCATGCTATCTCACTAAGTCCTGCTTCCATATTAGTATCCTTGATGGTACAGAACTCAAAAGGTCACTGCCAATTGATTAGAGTTGGAGAATAAAGTGGAACCTATTTATTAATACTATCCTTCTTGTAAGAGCCATTCAGGTCAATCAACCTAGATTAAGTAAGGTTGTTCTCAGGACTCAGACTAGCTCACCACAGTTCTGAACCACTGTTATAAACTGAAGTCACAGCCACTTAAAAAGTGTTACTTGTTTTTATTTTGCTCTCAATGTACATTTTCTTAGGCTGAAAGTAATAGGTCCAAGACAAGACTTGGGTGTGAGGGGGACATTTGAAAAAATACAATCCTAATTTTCCCTACACTCCACTACAGAGAAAAAGTAAGTGAACAAAAGGAAAGAAGACAAAAAAGCAGAGTAAAAAGCAAAGGAATAATTAATAAATTAACAAACAAGAAAAGAATTAATGTACGAATTAATAAAATCTCTGGCTTGTTCTTTTAAAAGACTAAGAAACTAGATAAAGTTGTCGCAAACTTAATCATAAAATTTAAAAAAACAAAAATACAAAATATAAGGAATGAGAAAGGAGGTCTAACCAAGGATATGGAGACTAAAATTATAAATGAATTTTATGTATAAATATCATAATTTGAAATGTGACTGATACGAACCAATTTTCACAATATCAATGACTAAAATCAACTTATGGAGATCAAAATAAATCTACAACTGTTTTTAAATTAATGGTCATCAATATCCTACACCCAAACAAATTCAAGACCAGTTTTATCCATTACTACCATGAAATACTAGGTATGCAAAGACAGTTCAACATTTGAAAATATTCAAATATAATTGATCATTTTCATAAATCAAAGGAGAAAATTTATATAATTTTTGTTATAAGTGATAAAAATTCATTTGACAAAATTTGATATGCATTTGATAGGCACTTTTCCCCAGCTTTCTATTTTAGAAATTTTCAAATCTAGAAAAAACTGAACAAATTGTAGAATGCATATTCACATATTCTCCACATAAATTCATAAACTGTTATAATATTTCACCACATTTGCTTTCTCTATGTGTGTATTGTAGATGGGTGAATGGATATAAATCAAGATATACGGAAATATGCACTTTCTATTTGCTGAATCATTTGGAATTAAGTTTCAGACATAGTGACACTCTACCTCCAAATACTTTAGTATGCATGTCCTAAGAACAAAGACTTCTCCAACAAAACCAGATACTATTAGCAATAATCCCACAAAATTGATTAATAACCAGTTCATATTCGAATTTAAGCATTTTTTATTAAGCCCTTTCAACAAAAAATAAAAGTCTGTTTTCTTCATCTTTTTCAGCAATTGCTTCCTCAAACCAATAGCCAATATTATAAAGATGGGTTAGAAGTTAATAATAAACAATACATTTATAAATACTGAAATAACCATAGATGAATATGTACCAAAAAAACCATAAAGCCTTGGGTTGGGGAAGGGTTTTCTAACTATAGCAACAAAGCTAGAAAAAAAAAATACTGAAGTATTTATCTATTACACAATTGTATACTGTTGTACAAGTAAAAATATTTATGTGGCTGAAAATGCTATGAACAATGATAAAAGGCAAATGGCCACCATGGATCAATATTAATCATGACCAGGGAAACAGAGTCACATAATACAAACATGACCTATGGTGACCTACTATCTGGGTGGAAGGCGCAAGGGCTCAGAAAAGAGAGAGTCTGGAAGCCCAGCAGCTGTCACAAGAATTATCTACTGCAAACTCCACAGTAATTGTAGAGAATAGTAGAGAACCCCAGATTTTGGCAGTGTCTTGAATATCATTCTTAATTCTAATATTAATTTAATATTTAATTTTTATATGTAAGTTTTCATATTTTCTCTCTTTTTTAGTCTTTTTATGATAAATTGAGAAAATGGAGTTTTGGCATCTGGCTATAGCTCATTCTTTAAAACTGGAAGGCATAAAAATTATTTTATTTTTATCAAAGTTATATACATAAGTACATATAATCAAATACATTGTTACTATTATTATTTTGAACAAATGATCATCTGTTAGCTCAATTAAGACTAAGAAAAATAAAAGCTTTTATTTTGCCTTCACTTACTCAGTTTCCGATGCTTTTCCTGTATTTATGTAGATCCGTGTTTCTGACCTTGATCATTCTCCTCTCCGAAGAACTTCGTTTAACATTTCTTTCAAGGCAGGGCTACTCGTAACAAATTCCCTCACTTTTTATTTGTCTAAGAAAGCTTTTATTTCTCCTTCACTTTTGAAGGATAATTTCTCAGGGTACAGAATTTTCAGTTGGTAGTTTTTTTTTTTCCTCTCAACACTTTAAATATTTGACTCCACTCTCTCCTTGCTCACATGGTTTCTATAATGAAGTCAGAGTAATTCTTATCTTTGCTTCTCTATAGCAAAGGTGTTTCTCTCCTCTGGCGTCTTCTAGGATTTTTCCTTTATCTTCGATTTTCTAAAGTTTGAAAATCACGTGCCTACATGTAGTTTTTTGACATTTATCCTGTGCGGTGCTCTCTGAGCTCTGTGAATCTGCAGTTTGGCATCTGACAATTACTTGGGAAAATTTTCACTCACTATTGCTTCAAATATTTCTTCTGTTCTTTTCTGACTTTCTTCTCCTTCTGGTATTAGATTATGCATATGTTACACCTGTTGTAGTTGTCCCACAGTGCTTAGATATTCTGTTCTGTTTTTTTAGTCTTTTTTTCTATGCTTTTCAGTTTTGGAAGTTTCCAGTTTTGTTTTGGGTTTTTTTGTTTTTTGTTTTGTTTTCGTTTTTGTTGTTGTTGTTGTTGTTGTTGTTGTTGTTGTTTTAGATCATCTTGGCTTCAGACAGTTTTGGAAGTTTCTATTGTTGCATCGTCAAGCACAGATGTTCTTTCTTCAGCCATGTGCCATGTACTATTGAGCTCACAGAGGACATTCTTCATTTCTGTTAGTGTTTTTGGGCTCTAGCATGTCCTTTTGATTCTTTCTTAGAATTTCCATCTCTCTGCTTTCATTATCCATCTGTTATTTTCATCAAAATTATGCATGTACACAGGTACCTGGTGACACCATTTTTTTGTGCCATAATCTGCCTTCAACATAGTGTAACTTGCTCCTGAATTTAGGAATTTCTTTACCTTTCACAAGCATAATGTCAGATTCTCCAATTTTCAAGAATCTCCAAGATGTCTTTGCAAAAATAGTAAGAGAATTTGTTCTCACTCCAGCTAAGAAAGCAATGATACTAAATACAACAATAAAACTGAATACAGGATGCCAAGCAATTTAGAGAATTCAATTAGATTAATCTTATACACCATTAAAAATGTGCTGCTGCATCGGTTCCTCCTTACCACTCTTTTCACGGATTCCATTGAAATCTTACATTTTATTGTGGGTGCCTAAATCAAATTATAAATTCTGATTAAAAAGAATCATTGAACAAGGGTCATGCACATTTTTATGTCTATATTTATTTTTAAATGCATTCATATTTTAGACTTGCTCTGAAATTTGCAATAATTTTAAATTGCTCCTATGGACAAAACCCTAAGCCTTTACCACTTTGCTGTGATGGAAAAGGCCGTAGAGCACATTGGAAAATATACTTTTATCCCCATTGCCTCAGCCAAATGTGAACTGTGGCAAACATTTTCTACCTGCCAGCTTCTCTTCACCTGTGTGGCTCCTGTCTTCTTCGTATGCTACTCTCTCTCCTTATGGGTGAGTGTCAATTGTCTGGAGTCACAACCTGGGAGCAGGTCTGCTTTTGGTCAGCTATGCCTGTCACAAGATTTTTCTGTCCTCAGTTTTCTTCAACTATACAAATACTAGATCAACTAACAACTGTTCCAGCCATAAAGTTTAAATCCACTTCACTTACATTCTGTTATAATCTGCAAAGTATTGAAACACTTAGTGATGCTCTACTGCTACTGCAATAGCTGAATACATCTTTTCTTCCCCTGACTAGTTGATTCTCATCCATTCTTGGATGGATGACGTTTTAATTACGTTTTAATTACGTTTTCCCTGAATAATATGAGGAAACTATGAAGCATAGTTTCTCAACATCAGCACTATTGACATTTTGGGCTGGAAAATTCTTCATTATGAAGGACTGTCCTGTGCATTGTAACATCTCTGGCCTGTACCCATTAGATGCCAGTAGTGCCCCACACACATCCCTCCAGTTGTGACAACCAAAAATGTCCCCAGACATTGTCAAATGTCCCCAGTGAGTGGAGGGCAAATTTATCCCCAGATGAAAATCAATGCTGTAAAGGAAACCTAAATGTTTTAACCTATATAGAAGGGCCTTATAACCTACATAGCTTAGAAAATATTATATTTGTACATGCTGTGTTTTTGCCAATGTATCACAGAAGAATATGAGATAAAGTATATGCAAAGAGCAGGAAGGTGGTATTTAAAGTATATGCCAGTTTATTGTCTGTATGGAAGTTGCCTTATAAGAAAAGGCAGAGGATCTCTAAGGATGTCTCTGAAGAGGTTTCTGTAGCTAGTCATGTAGCAATTAAGTCGGCCAAGGCACCCACATCATGGTGACCTTATCCCTTGAGGAGAGGGACTAGCCTGTTTGGAACTTGCTATAAAAGCTGCTGAGCCTTTGACAGCAGGTTCCTCACATGTGGCACAACACACTGTCCAAGTAGCTGCTATCTGGGCCCATTACCACCCCATGGGACTTAAGGGCAGGAACCAGAATGATCACGCTCGCTGGTGTACCCACTGTGTGCTGTGCTGTGAGTAATAAGCCATCTTGCTCTGATCTGTCGAGTGTCTCTGTCTACTTTGTCAGCTCCTTCGCCATCTTGTTACTCTTTGCTTCTCTATGAGGTTGAGAGTTTCCCGCAACACTTGGTTAAGTTACTTAACTTCCTTGTGCCTCAGTTTCCACATTTTAAAATGAAGATAATAATAATAGTATTTACCTCTTAGTGTTGTTGTGAAGATCGAATAAGCTAATATAAATTAAGCTCTTAGAACAGGGCCTGGAATATAATTACGTCCAAATTAATGCCATGTTGCTTGGCTCTATTTTCTCCTAGATGCTCCTAACTTCTTGGGTTGCCTGCTACACCCCAAACTCTACCTTTATTTCACAGTGACATTTACTTTTCTTTGCCATGGAATCTTGTCATATTTTCCAGGGCACAACATTCTGCCATCTTTCCTGCCTTCTCTCTCCCTCAATCTCCTCTACTCATTAACTTTCCTCCTCCTCCTCCTTTGCTGTTACAAATTCCTCTCTTTGTCTTTGGTGTAATAGTTTGAAGAGCAACTTTCATTATAACATGCTCCTAGTATTTCAGTTTTCACCCTAACGTGATTTAAGGGTTTCTTCCAATCAAATTCCTTCGTCAAGATGAAATTCTTGTGAATAAAATTTCTTCATCAACTCAAATAATTAGTTGTGCAATGAATATAGTTGTTCCTATAGTGGGTAAATTAACATTTTGTATTCTAACTATGTGGGTTTTCCTTAATTCCTCTTAATTATCTTTTCCCACCCACCATTCAAAAAGCGTCAGAGTTTTAGAGATACAAATACAGAGATGATGCAGAGAGAACAATGAAATTCTTCACCTGAAGCTCTTGAAAATAACTCTGTAAAGTCCATAGCAGAGAAAAAGGTCTCAAAGCCATTGTTTTCAATTACATGAGCCAGACACTCAAAAGGGAAACATGTTTTTTAAATCTCCCAAGTTTGGCTTTAAACATCCAAAGTCAACACCTGGAAGGCCATGTGCTTCATATTTATACCAAAACCACGAGAGAGAAGTGTGTCATGTCCCAAGAACCATGTCCTGCTTAGAAGGAGATAAGAGCTTGACCAGTGGGCAGGGAAATGAGGATTATGAGGGATGTGCTAAGGGTTCCATAGCTGGTGGTGCTCAGGGCTGTCACTCGCTCCACCAAGGCCAAGTCTCTGCAGAGAGGCAGAATAAGCTTAGGTGCATTTGAGGCATTCCAAAGCAAAAAGAACCATTGCCCACCTGCCCAAACAACCTGAGCAACGGTAACCCCCATGCGGGAGCCCTGAGTCAACCTGAGCAGCAGTACAATGTTGATGGAGCTGAGGCTGGGGCAGAAGGGCCTGAGGAGTCCTCAGAGCCTCTTACACTTCTGCATGGTGCAGGGAAAGGCTCCAGACAGGGATGGCACAGTCTGAGTGCACCAGGGGCATCACTGTGCTCAGGACAAGGAAGATGCAGAATTTAGACCTTATAACTGGGGGCCATGGCAGGGTTCAGCAGGAACAGAGAACAATGCTCAAGGCCTGATGGAATGAGTTACAAAGGTCAGCAAAGACAGGGACATCCAGGTCCACGTTCACACCCACCCACCCCTGATGCCAAAATATCACACAAGCATCCCCATCCCTCAAACTCAGCGACCATCCAGCAATGAAAGAACAAGAGCAGTAGGGTTGGAGGGTTTATTTAAATTATTGAGTAGTTACTTATAAAAGACTAAGTTTTAAACTGAGAGTGAATGAAGTTCTCAGAAAATAGAGGCTTATGGGCTAAGCTAGATTCAGTTATGAGGCAATTGTTGCATTTTTTACATATGTAATCTTGTGATAATGAAAAGCTGTGCCCCTAAATCTTTTGGGAGAGCTACCTGGCAGTATTTACTAAAGTTAAAAATGCAAAACCCTTTGAACCAGCAATCCTTCAAAGGTAAAAGAACCAGTATGCCAAGAGATATGTACAAAGATTTTTTATTTTAACAATATTTGTAGGGTCAAAACTCTGGAAATAAATGTCTATCAGTAGAGGATGGGATGAATAGAGAACTGTACATCCATAGCCTGAAATATCATGTAGCTATTAATAGGTTCATATATATATTATTAAATGAAAAAGCACATTGTAGTGGTGTGTACATTTTCTCATTTTTACAAAACAAAAGGGAGGGTCCTTAAATATGTTAGTATAAAAATGTAAAAAGATACATCAACTGTTAACATTCATTCTTTAGGGTGTGGTGTTAGAAGGAGGTGGAAAGATGACTAATTTTGTGTTTATACTCCAAGACTATTTGGCTTGAAATAAAGAACAAGTTCTAATCTTGTAATATTTTTAAGCAATAAAATAAAAATGTAGAAAGAAAAAAAGCGGATATGAGAAGAAGAAAAACTCTTCAGTTTAGCAATAATATTGAAATGACTCTCTCAAAATCATCTATGAAAAAATAAATATCATTTTGAAAAATTAGACTTTCACTTCTCTCTTGCCTGTCATCCCTTAACTCTGCACCTCTGGTGAAAGTGATGAAACACAGTGAAATGAGAAAAAAAAAAAAAAGAGGGTTCTTAAAATAAACCACCCAATTGTGAAATACACTTGAGAGTTAAGATTTGATCTTGATGGGTTTTTGAGTCCTAATTTTCAAAGGCCACTTTCAGTTTGGGGAGGTGATCCCCCTTTCACCAAAAATACCCCTGAACCTGTAATTTTCTCCATTCCTCCATTCTCTTCCATCTCCACCCCCAGCCCCTGCCCCACGCCACACGTCTCTCCCTAGTTCCCACACTACGCACATCCACACGTCCAGATCTCCTTGTCTTTGCCCTAATTCCTTATTTCCCCCACTTCCAAGCTCCCCCATTCCCTTTACTCAGTATCTTCTTTTGTCCTCGAGACACATTAGACATCACAACGTCATCGTGAGCAGCATTAGTCTATTAGTCTACGCGGGGGTGTCTGGAGTACATACCAAGTTCCACACAAACATTTATCATGAAAATCCCTTCATCCTAAGAAATGGGACAAAGGACAGGGACAACGCTGGCCAGACTGGGTGGTGCACAAGAACAATGCAGGAATGGATGGAAGTGGAAGAAGATGGTTCACAACTACTAGTCATTCTAGCAAGGAGAGAGAGGAAAGGAGAAAACTAACTAGAGCCTGAAAAAGATCAGAATGGGCAGAGAACTGAAGGAGTTGACCGAATGATTTTTCAGGCAAAAAGAAGAAAGAAAAAGTTTCAAGAAATAGTGTCAGAGAAGAAATTCAGCAATAAATTTGTTCAATACTATGCCATTCCTCCCTTCTTTCTTGTGGTTCAGTGCACATCCTGAGCTCAAGATATGCGTTGAAGTTTCAAAGTCAGGAAGGATAAGTTGGGGTTTATGAAGAGGAGCTTTTGGGGGATGGGGTCCACTAGATATAAATAAATATATGTGCATACTTTGGTATATTTTCCACTACATGATTTAATTTAGAGTAAAAAACATAAGAGTAAGCATTACAATTGTTTTCAAGTAAATTCAATATATCAACAGTTTTTCTTATCTGCTTGAATCCAGAATAATTTTTGGTGTGATGACAAGCAATGGGAGATGATGGTCTCCATGATTTTTTGTCCAACCAAGTCGTATAAACTTGATTAATCTTTTCTGAACAAAACATTAGCAATTCATGGGAAGACCTTGGCTTGCAGCAGAGCAAAATGAGGCATGCAACTGAATCAGTGGTGGATTTGGTACAATGGGACACTTTTTAAGTGATTAAACCATCCCAGAACCATTCAACTCACTTCAAGAACTGATGATGCAAAGCACATGATCTACGTAACTCTTAAGCTCCTGTGTCCCGGCTTTTGTGCAGCATTTTGAAGCAGCCCAGAGGACCTGAACCCAAATCACCCACGAGGAAGTACTGAACTCCCTCCACCCACAACACTGCTCCCTCACACGGAAGTGAATGCAAGTTCAAAATTGGGTGGAAGTGTTTGCTGCAAGGGCTTCGGTCCTCTACGTGCACATGTTAAGCAACCAGACACACACCTCCAGTGTCCTAGCAAGAAACTTTAACTCACACAAGAATGGGAAGAAGGCCAAAACCATCTTTAAACAGGAGCTCAGTAGCAAAACTGTGGGAGGGAGAGCAGTGAGGCAAGTGCCCTGGGCATATTTGCGTATTGGGTGACCCAGCAAGAGAAGAGCTTGTAATTCTGGAGAAGTTAGGGTTGGTGCCACCATGGGGTTGGGCAAAGATGAAGAGAGAAAGTGTTCTCATTGAGAAAAATGCGCGGTCCAGCCTGCAAGGATGGAAATGCCTTCTCCACCTTCCTCTGTTTTTCCTGAGAAATTCTGGGTTCTCTGTCCATGCCTGCAGGGAAACTCTGAGAAAAAGAATATACCCAGCAGGTGGCAGCACCAGATAACTGGAGGACATGCCGCTGCGCAGCGACACTAAGTTCGTCTTGTATGTAGTACTTTGCACTGTAGCTTTTTGGGTGGAATGTCATTTAGCTATTAGTGAATATCTCACAAGAAGGGATTTGTATTCCCAGCATCTAGCACACTGCTTGGCACATGCTGGGCTTATTTGTTGACTGAATGAATGAATCAATCAATCAATAAAGGAACTTTAACTACTCACCTAAATTAGAAAAAAGTCATCATTTGAAATGGTCATATTCGCCTCTTCTTATTCCATCACTACTATTGTTATTTTAATTAGTTTTAGTAATAATAATAAAGCATCATACTAGATTTATCTAAAATCTTCTCTATTCACCCTGTTGCCAACACACATCTACTTTTCCTATCTCTTTTGGAGATTTCAAAAAGCATGAGGTTGTTTTAAAAACCTGAGATTAGAAACACAACAGCTAAAATTCCAGGTTTAAAAGAAATCAGCTGAGTTTGGATGTTGGTGTTTACAAGGAAGGCGTTTGTGAATAGATAACCATTCTTTGATTAGTTGCAGACTGCTTATTATAAGTTTTACTCTTTAAAAAAACTATTCTTTCATTGGCCCTCTCCAAAATATGCAATTGTACAGTGGCTTATGCTTTTTTAGAATACTTGCTTAATAATAATTTGAGGTAATAAAAATAAAAATAAATACTGCATAAATGAATACAGTTTATTAGTCACTATGCACCAGGCATTGTGCTATATTGGGTTATGGTGCTGACTTTCTATCACTCTTGAGATAGAACAAAGAAATCCTCATCCTTTGCTTAATCAAGCACAGAAAATATCCACATTGAGCACCAAAATAAGACCTTCCATATCTACCTATTAGAATGAGGTGTGACAAAGCTTTTCCTAAAAGCTAATGGCAAGACCTTTGCTAGTAAGATAATGACAGTTGGAGCATGAGGGACAATTACACATACATATGGGTTCTTTGAAGGCAGGAATGTTCTCTTGTATATTTTCATATTCCCAGCACCTCATCCAGTATCTTGCATATTTTAAGGCCTCAATAAATATTTACTGACTGTGTAGAGACTATCAGGGCATATCTCAGTGAACAATGGTACTTGAATCAGAGCCACATTCTCAGCAGAAGAAAATAATCAGCAAGCAGATCCATCAGCAGACTCATAAGAATGGGCCCAGGACCAAAAACATTGGCATCCTCTGGAGGTGGTGACACCCTTGATTATTTCTCTCGTCTCAGGAACTCCTGTCCTCACCCTGTTCAACTTCGTTACACCTAACCATCTTGCTACTGCGTTTACACCTTACAATGTATTAAATGCAACTTTCCTGAACTCAAAGAGCCCATCCTGAGTTCCTTTTCTCAGTAGAGGAAAAAATTCTGAGTTATCATTAGTCTCTAACTCTGGAGGAACACTGAATCCTAAAACCTACTGAAATGCTGATGGTCCCACTGCATCCGGCCTAATTCCTACTTTCTCCTCATTCTGCACGCTTTCTCTAGGCAATCTCATGCTAACCATAATTTCTATACCAGGAGGTCCAGATCTTTAGATGTGATTTGGATTGCTTTTTGAATTCATACATATAGACAATTGCCTGTGGAACACCTGTACCTGGATGTACCAGATAGCAACCTTAAACATATCATATCAAAGGTCAAACTCAGGAGCTCTGGTTTAAGATGGCAGATTCTTCACATTCATTTATCTTTTTCCAAAAAAACACATTAAAACCACACTAAAGGTAGGAATGCCCCCAACCAACTCAACCCAACAAAAAGAATGGGGGGAAAGCTACTAGAGGAGTTGAGATTCCAACACAGTTCTGGAAGCTGAAAAGGAGCCAATCTGCCTAGATTAAACTCAGAAACAGCCTCAATTGGAGACTGCAAGTCCTACGGAAAGGAAGAATGAGAAACAAGCACACAACCAGCAAAAACCCTTCAGCACCTTCAGAAATATTCACAATGACATTGCATCCATGGAATAAGAACAAGATAAAAGGCACGAATGCCACAACCTCATGTTTCTCCACAACTGCTTCTGTCCCTGCGCCTCCTATAGCAGAGAAGGCTTCCACATCCACCTGGTTTCCCGAGTCAGAGAGTTCAAAGTGATCCTTGATTCCTTCCTTCTTCCTATGCTCCCTTCAGTAAACTAAGGGTGGATGCTGTCTCCTAAATAGCTCCTTTATGTTTCCCCTCACCTCTCCTATCTCACAGCTACTGCCTTTTACAGACCTTAATATGCCTTTCCTGGATTCCAGTGATACCTTTATCCCTGTTCTCTCTACCTGTCTTGCGAAGCCTTCTCCAGGATCACATCGCTCCCAGCCAGCCCTGCATCTAGCACACCTGTCCACCAGCACGTGCTCCAGCGTTTGGGTTGAGTAATGCCCCACCACCTGTCCAGCCCCCAATTTGCACTACTCTGTACTTTGTTCTTTATACCCCAGCAATATGGACTTCCAGTTCTTCCTCAAACATGTCCCCTTTTTAAAACATGCCCTCTGCTCCCTGCCTCGGACCTCTGTTCTCTTCATTGCCATGGAAACTCCCTTCAGGCCCAGCTCAAGTGTCATCTTCCCTGAGAAAGTCCCCTACCTCCCCTGAACTATCGTGAGTACCCAGTCATTATAAGCCCTGTGCAGATGTCATTTATAATACCTTATCTGCAGCAGGTTTGTGTTGAATTGTGTTTCCTGCCCGCCCCTCCCCCGCCACCAGACTGTAGGCTCTGTGCAAGCAGGAACCAATCCTGTGAGCTTTGCATCCCTTGTATACATGCCATGTAGATGAACAATATAATCATAGAATTCTATTTTTTGCCTCAGGGAAACTCAAGAAATCATCAATATAGTCCCTGTCCTTGGGCCAATGAAGTACTACCATTCCCATTTTATTCGTTGAGGCAACTGAAACACAGAGAAGTGACTTATTAAAGGTTGCAAAGGTGGAGTATGCAGGCTTGTATGTGCCGTGGGGGCAGAGGCAGGGAGGGGAGAGAGTGGCCATCGTCACTAAAATCCTGGTTTCCTGCCTTCTCACTCAGTGCTCCACCCACACAATAACACCTCTTACCAGCCGTCAGTTACTAAAGAAATTCATCTTGGAAAAAAAAGGAATTATAAATGACAACAAAAAAATATATTGCCCAAACTGACAAGGGGATTACTTTCTTTAAAATAATGACAACTATTATCTGATCATTTTAAGCCCAGCCTTGTTTCAAGTCAGAAGGGTAATCACCCTTTGAGAGTGTGGAACCATTTATTCATTAGGAACTATGTCCCACACGTAATTTTCTAATAAAATAAACTAACAAGCGAATGCTTCCATAGGCTATCACATTTGGCAAATGCACAAGATGTTATCAGCACACTGACTGGCCAAAGGCATTTTGGTCCCTACCCCAGCATAATGTTGAATAGCCCACCATTGCCGTACCCAATTCTTGAGAGTTTGCAAGTTTTCTTCACTTTAGGAAAAGATCTGTGTCTTCTGTTTCTTTTATATCTCCCTTGGTACTCTGTCAATGATCGTAACAGGTACTCAGGGATAACTTGTAGACTTGATAAAGAAGATGGGAATGACAGAACACAAGGTGGCTTTTTACACTGGCTTACCCATTTCCCGCCCTTTGACATTGTTATTTGATAGCTCCTTCTCAACCTACTTATAGCCTGAATCTACATCGAAATTTTTGCAGATGAGCTGCATTGAGAACATGCATTTTTAAACTATCTAACCCCAGTTTTTCAACCAGGTGGAGCCATTCAGCTGGCCCTAGTTTCACCAGGTTAGCACAGTTAATAGGACCTGGAGCAAACCTGATCAACTGGATTGTGAGTCCAGAATCTGGTTGGCCAAGGGTGTAGACAGATGTTACTTAGTCCTTTTTAGAACCACCATTCAAATGATGTAGATTTTCTAGATTCTGCCCTCCACTATCTTCTCTTCGAATACTTTCTCCCTGATCAATCTTATCCACTTAGCATCATGGTAACCAATATGTTAATGACTCCCACATCCACAATTCTAAAACCAACCTCTCTTAAGAGCTAAAGACCCCAATTTCTAAGGGCCTCCCACATAATCTTACATGGATAAGCTGATACCATCTTAAAAATAAGATGTCTAAAATAAAACTCAGCATTTTAACCAAACCCATTTCTCTGCCTGTTAAAGATACCATCATCTTCCCAAACACAATGGCCCACAGCACCAGTCATAATTTAAACTCCTCTGTCCTCTTTACTGTCCCCCTTGGGGTTAGCTGAGATGACTCCTCCACTCACAAGGAGTGCAGCTGTGGCCATGCCTATAATACCTTCCCTTACTCCCAACCATGATTTTCATGGGGTCTACCAAAAACAGTACCACACTGCCAGGTCCAGTGACTGGTCCAAGGCATGGCTCCAGCCCATCAACCAGTATTTATCTCTGGAAACCTTCCATTCTTCCTGAGTCCCACAGCTACAAGAACATGACTCCTTAACCAACTATGGCATGACCCTCAAGCATGGAGAGAGTCTTTCTGTAGCAGGAAAGTATAAAGGCCACATTCAAAAAGAGGATGGGGAGGAAGAATGACATCTGAGGCCCTGATTCAATGGTCTTTACCTAGTTTATCTTTTCCCTTCCCAAATTCAGGTTAATCACCTCACTTTGCAAATACATTTTCCTTTTTTCTTTTTAGATGAATCAAGTTGGGTTTCCATCATTTACAAAGTCCTAACTTAAGCCTTTTCTTTTCATCACATGCTTCCCCTTCCCCTGGACAGATAGGAGAAGATTTAATCAGTTGCCAAGTCCTGTGGATTCTACCTGGCAAACATCCTTCATGTGTATCCCATCTGCTTCACCTAGCCCAGGCCCCAGGGTACAGTAGTGGGTTCCCTGCTGTATTCTTCAACTCTAGTCCTGCATCCTCTAAACATCCTCCAACTGCTGTCAAAAAACTTCTAAAACTCAGACTCAATGTGTCAGCCTTCTCTTCAATAACCTTCAGTGGCTCCCCAGGACTCACAGACTAAAAATGAAGCCCCTCAAACTGCCTTTTTTGTTTCTGTTTCATCTCTCCCAATATATCCTTCAGCCAAACACGACCACACATCTATCACTAAATATTTCCTCAATTTTCCTGCCTCTACACTTGCAATTTTCTCCCCATCTGTCAGAGATACAAATTCCACCTATTTTTAAAATGTCACCTTCTTCATAAACCCTAAAATCCCTCAAACAGCAGCAAACTACGTTTTCTTTGCTTCTACAGTACTGATGCCTTTACCAAAGCACTTTGCTTTATGCTATAGTTATTTTTATACATCTTATTTTCCTTTTAGGCTCTAAAGTTCCTTGAGGACATGAACTCTTCTGTGTTAACCATTAGTAACACACATTACCTAGTAAGTTTTCACCAAACACCTATTAAATTGATGTGGATCTGACTTGTAGACTTGGGGAAAGGGTTTGTTTCTCCCCAGATCATTTCAAATTTTAATTCAGAGCTGGAATTATTGCTTCCTATGAAATCTCTGAGACATTTATTATGAAAATCCACATTGTTTTCTATTCTACCATTCTCATGGATTTTCTCTGTAAGAACAGTCCTGTTTAAAACAAATTCTATACGGCAACTGAATGCCTGAGTCTATCCCATTAAGAAAAAAACATCTTCCTGTCTCCCTCCCCTTCTTCCTTCTTTTCTTTCTTCCTTCCCCTCCTTCCTTCCTTCATTCCTTCTTTCCTGTCTTTCTTTCTGAGACTGTCAAAATGCAAGCTATGCCTCAGGCGTCACTATAGCTGCCAAAACAAAGTCAGTTTTTTGCAACCCCTGTGCCATGTCAGCAGTTCACCTCCTTCGCTCCGATGTATGCAGACTACACCTGAACCAGTGTGAGTCATGTTATTTGTGTGACATTAAAACAGGGCATCAGATAACATCTGCTCCCTTTCTTTCATCCAAATCATGAACGGAGCTCCTCTTTCTTCCCTTCGTCACCAGCTTTTGAATATTCACAGTCTGTGATAGTACAAAGAAATGCATCTTGAACTCTAAGTAGTCAATGGTTAAAGTGAGGAAGCCACAAGAGGAGAAAACACAGAGCAGATCCCTAATAACGGTGACTTTTCTGAGAGTGGGAGTGAGCTGTGGAAGATGGGAGAGAAGAAGAATGAGAACGAATTACTGAGAGCAATGAAAGTTTACAAAGAAACCCAAGAAAGCTAAATCTCTGCTTATGGATGAAAAGAAGTAAAGAAATAGTCTTGTGCCCTTCAGGTACTCAATAGCCATTTATTTAAGAATTTTGACCGTGTTTTAGATAGGGCATGCATTCTTAGAATTGAGAATCAATTTTAAAAAACCTATTCCTTTGAGAGAGCCATGGTAATTTTAAGGCTATGGAATGACTTGTTTAAATGGTTTCACTGAAACTTAGTCAAAGTCCCTTAAGTCCCTATTTGCATGCAATTCTGTATAAACTGAGTTTGAGACAGTCTTTGGTTCTAGATATTTATAGCCTGGGTCTATATCAAAATTTTTACAGATGAGCTGCATTAAGACCATGCATTTTTAAACTACTTCATACTGTTTTTTCAAGCAGGTAGAGCCACTCATCCAGCCCCAGTTTTGTTAGGTAAGCACAGTTAATAAGAACTGGAGCAAACCTGATCAACTGGATTATGAGTCCTGAACCTGTTGGCCACGGGCAGTACACAGATATTATTGGTGCAGAGTCAAAGAATATATAGGCAACCAATCCAATACAGAAGCAAAGAGTAGGGATACTGGAGTGGAAATTGCATCAGATTTGTGGTAAGAACAATCTGAGTTTGAATCTGGGCTCCCTTGTGTGGATTTTGAGCAAATCACTCCATTTCTCTGATTCAGTTTCCTGTGACCTTGTACAAAATACTCTATTTCTCTCAAATTTGGCTTCCTGTGAAAAATTGGTATATGAAGTTGTTGTAAAGATTAAATGAGATAATGTATTATGAAAGTCTCTTACAGTCTTCAAAGTGTTATGTAAGCGTGAGGTATTATGAACTTTTGGTTATGGACTTATTAACAAATGATATGGTAACACATCCTTAAGCAAACAGTTTCGGTTATTAGTTTTTGAGAGCAGGGGAGTCCTGTACAGTATACGTATAGACAGGATGAGTCATCCACTAATTCAATACTAATTCCAATGTTTATTGATATTGACCATATTCTCTGTGCCAGGATGGTTTTAAGTGCTGGAGATACAGTAGATAAATGAAAAAGGTTATAATCCCTGTCTTCATGGATAGGATATAGATAATAAACAAACTAGTGAAATCAAAGGGCTGCAGAAAGTTACTTGGGTAAAATTTGGGGTTACATCATTGTGAAGTCCATGGGGAATGATATTTTTCAGTTGCTGATGTCACAAAAAGCACTTGTGAAACAAACTGTATACCCAATTGGTAGACACTAAACTGAGAAAATTCCAAATTATCAGGAAGGAGTCACTTCAAAATTCCCCACCTCCATTCCCTGATCCCTGCCCTCAAGAACTTCAGCCGGTTAAGAACGGAGAACTGAGGCCAGGCAGAGGATGGGAGCCACCCACCTTGTATCTGGGATTAATGTACATAATATGAAAGTGTCCTGGAGAAAAGTAGCCAGGGAATGGACATAGAGAGTGCCGTGGTTGTGGGGTGGAGGATGGTCAGGAAGACCTTGCTAGGAAGGTGGCAGCTGAGCCTGGAGGAAGCGAGGGAGCCATCCATGGGGAGAACTCGGGGAGTCACACACCCACCAGAGGGAACAAGTCGGTGGTCCTGAGTTGGGAGCATGTCTGATGTGCTTGGGAGACCACGAGGGCATCAGGGGGGCCCCAGTGGAATGAATGGGGTGGGGGTGCCCAGTAAAGGCTAACAAGAGATAAAATCAGAGGTAACCAGGCCAGATGTGGGGGGAGAGCTGTGAAAGATTGGATTTGACTCTGGGCGAAATGGGGACACATTGAGCAGATGAGTAACATGATCTCAATGTTCTCCAGGGTAACCCAGGGAACAAACACAGAGCAGAGAGACCATTGAAAGGCTGCTGAAATGATCTAGAAGGGAGAGATGGGGACTTGGACCAGGATGGCAGCTGCATTAGTGAGGAGTGGCTGGACTCAGGACATGCCGTGAAGGTAAAACCAACAGGATTTGCTGACAGATTGGATGTGGGGTGTAAGAGAAAAGGAGGCATATAGAAAGACTCCAAGTTTTTCAGCCTGAACAACTGGTAGGGCCAATCAACACTGGCTGAAACAGGGGTGAGCAGGAAGGAGTGGATGTGGTTTGAGAAGTCCAGGGTCAATTTCCTACTTCCTTCTTATTGGGGCAAGTGAGAGAGTTAGGGTTTAACGAGTAAAGGTGGAGAAAGAATTTAGCCAATTAGAATGAAAATGGCATTCCAAGAATAGGTTGAGGCCATAGATGCAAAACCAGGAGGGTGGGAGATAGGGCCACCTGGTGAGTTCGCTGGAGGGGGTCAGAGGAGATGGATAAGTCACAGAATGTGGGGAGAATGCAGAAAGCTGAGGTGGCACAAGGCAAAGACTTGTATGTTGCTATTGAAAGATTCTATTACTGGGCCTCAGGAGGTGGCGGCAGGTTAAAAATAAGTGTTGGAAAGCACCATTTTGGTTGCAGCCGACATCTATGTGATGAAGAGCAACGTAAGTATTTCAACGAAGACAAAGAGAACATGAAGCCCGTGGTACTGCAATGGGGAAAAATTGACTTCATATCTTAAGGGGAGTGGCTGAGTTTAGAATGTATCATCCACATGTCATGAAGAGCAATACGTATTTTTAGGTGATCTTCCTCTTTGCTTACTCTCCATCCAATCCATTTCTTAAGTTCTGTAAGTTCTACTTCCCAAGTATTGCTTGGACCCATCCACTTCTATTGGTTCCCACTGCTAATGCTCTGTTCTAGGTTACCAAGATCTCTTCTCTTTACTACTGCAGCAGCCACCTAAATGTCTCTCCACTTCTATTCTTGTCTCTCTCTGATTTATTTTTCATGTAGGTATAAGAAAGAACTTATTAAAATAGCAATCAGACATTTTCTGATGTTTGGGACAGTCTCCTTAAAGTCCTTCAATGGCTCCCTATTTCACTTAGAATAAATTATAATGATAAAAACAGCACACATGTAGCACATGCAATGTGACAGGTACTCTACTAAGAGTATTACACATATTAATTTATTTAGTATGTTGAAGGAAGGTACTATTATCATAATTTATATTTATCAGATGAGGAAACTGAGGCACTGAGAGGTAATTTGTTCAAGAAGTCTGTCTTACTCTGGGTTTCCAAGAAAGCAGAGCCTGCAATAAATACCTTGTACCACTGTGCTGTTGGGGGTGCAATCTCAGGCAAGCAGCCGTGAGTCAGGCAAGAAGAGACAACCAGTATCAATGTAAGCCCACCTCTGGTATCAAATACAACTGAGTGCTTGATCTTGCCTCACCATCTCTACATCAGGACACTCCATCTGGGTGGAAATGGGGCAGGATTTATTCACTGGCATCTCTCTCTCTCTCTCTTTCTCTCTCTCTCTCTCTCATTGGTCTGAGGTTTACTCCATGCGGCCTTAGCCCCCAGCACCTATGCCCACAGGCAGGTCTTTGCACCAATAGGAATGTACCTGGGCAAAAGAAGACAGGTGTGACAGGGCATAAGGCAAGCTGTTACCAGGTTGGTCTATGTGAATTCCATCAGAACCCAGCCAGAGCTGCCTGTGACACTGGCAGCTGGGGCAGAATTAGTAGCCAAAGACTCTCAAGATACGTGAAGCCGGAGGGTCAGAAGCAGTGCACAAGTTGTTGAGGCACACAGGTGGTGAGTAATAGAGATGGGACACAGCACTGGCAGCCTGGCCTCAAAGCCCATCCATTTAATTGCTGATATACTGCCTTGCATGGTAAGACACAAACCCTACACCTTGTCCAACAATGCCCTGCACAATCTGGCCCCTGCCATCTGTCCAACTCCATCTTGCACCATTCTTTTTCTTACTCACTAAGCTCCAGGCATACTGTTCTTTCAGTTCCTAAACTACCCTCCATCCCTTCCTGCCGCAGGGCTTTAACATATGTTAGTCTTTCTGTGGAGATGCTTTTTCTTCCTCTTTTGCATGGCAAGCAATTTCCTTATCTTTTAGTCACAGTTTAACTGTCACCTTCTCAGAGAGGCACTCCTGACCACCATATAAAAGAGGATTTCCCCTTGTAATTCTCCTGCTCAACTGCTTGTGTATTTCTTTTACAATACTGATCATAGCTTGAAGTCATTTTATTAATTTCTTTGGTAACTTCCTTGTTGTTGGTCTCTCCACTAGAATATAAGGCTCTTGAGGCAAGGACAACGTCTGTCTCATTCACCATTATATCCTCAGCACAGAGCACAGTGCCTGACCCAAGGAGACGCTTGGTAAATACTTGTGGGATGAGTGAATAAAGGGCTCCTACATGAGAAACAGATTTTAAGGTGACATTGTCCATATCAGTGTTTGAAGTAAAAACACCATGGAGTTACTGAATGGACAAATGAGAGGCACTATAGGTGAAGGTAACAGACTGGAAGGAAAGAGATGGATGACCTGGCTCCCTCAAATTTCCTTCCAGCTCTAGGAGTCCTTGAACTATGGAGGCTGTCTTTAAGGAGGTGCAAAGGAAACAGGAAGGAAGCAAAAGTAGGAATCCCTTAGGAAGTTCAAAAGAGGAAATGTCGAGAACCCGGCACATTGTATGACAAACAGGAGGTTGTTTAAAGCAGGATTTTGAAACTATGAATCTGTAAATGGGTTACAAAAATCCAGAAACCCCTGTGAAATTTTATATAAAAACATGTCTATACATGCATGCGCAATTTTCTAGGCAGTAGTTTCTGTCATAAAACTCATAACCTTTACTTGGTTAGGAAACACTGATTGCAGCAACATCTAGATAATCGAGACTCACTTCCTCAGTTTTCAAATGAAGACATCAAGCTCAAAGGTGTTATGGCACCTGCTAAATTCAAACAAAATCAATCAGGTGACGTGAAGGCCCAGGATTCATGTCTTCGATTCCCATGCCAGTGTTCTTTGTTGCACTGCAATGCCTTCCTGAAACTAAGTCATGAAATGCTATGTGAAGAAAAAAAGAAAAGTTTAATTTCTTGGGAAAAAAGAAGAGAAAATCCAAACCAATTACAAAGGTAAATGCCATATAATCACAAGGCTAGAGGAGCCTCAAGGGTCCATTGAACAGTTTCCTGATTTCAGGTGAAACTCCTATAACGTCCTAGAATGCTTATTTGTCAAGATGGTTGAGGAATATGAAAGAAGGGTCAAAATGATTATTCAGCCATTTAACTTAGAAGCAAAAAGCTAGATGATCTTTATTTCATAAACATAAACATGAATAGGTTGCTCCTCAGTATCCATGATTGGTTCCAAGACCCCCTGGGATACTAAAATCCATGGATGCTCAAGCCCCTTATGTAAAATGACATAGTATTTGCACATAACCTACACACATCCTCCCATATACTTGTTTAAATCATAATATGTATCACAAAGCCTATACTTCACTACATTTGCATAGCACTCAGCATGCAGCAAATTCAAGTTTTGCTTTTTGGAATTTTGTGAAATTTTTTTTCCGAATATTTTCCAGTTGGTTAAATTCACATATGCAGAACCCTCAGATATGGAGGGCCAATTGTATATAGCAAAGTTGCCCATGAAAAAGAATTTTAAAATAAAAGCATCAACTGACAACCTATCAAAGTCCAATGTTCAGCTATGATGCAAATCAAAAATAGAAACATGGTATGTTTTTTCATAACTGCTAAAATAGCCAAGTGTGCTGAACATTTAATTATCTTTCACAGTGTAAGTTTAAAGATAAATTAAGTAAATGAAATCCACAATCTCTAGTCCTCATTTTAGGCATTTAATCAACTTTTGTTCAGAGAACATCAGACTACTAGGATATCTGAGTTCAAATTGTTGCATCTGCCACTAATTCCTAAACTTGGACAAGTCAATTTCGCTGGTTCTCTGCTTCTTCCATCTTCACAGTGGAAAAAGGTTGATCTCAGACAGTGTCCTTCAAATTTCTTTCTTGTTTTTGATTTTTTTAATTTAATTTTTTTGATTACCATACACACAGTAAGACATATATTTTATATTAGCTGCATGCATAAACATGTGCCTATAGTTGAAATAAAAATTTCATAAGACAATACTGACCCTTTGTAAATTCAGTGCACTCTGATATTTTCTATTCTATTAGACTGTGTCCTGCTGGGTTTTTTTTTTTAATATAGGTCATGACTTATTAAATCAATCTCATGACCTACACATGGGTCACAACCTACAGTTTAGAAAACATTATAAAAAACATTAAGATCACTTGTAGCTTTCATATTCTACTAATAAACATTCTACAAGAACCACAAGTCAATAGTACAATCAATTCACTTGAATTTCTATTTTCTCCCTTCCTATGCTGAAGGTGAAAATGGTCCGTGATGGAGATTTACAGGTAGAGAAAGGGAAAATCAGAGCTTTGAGCATCCATGAAAGGAAATTCTGCCAGTAAGTCATTCAGCATTTACCATAGAGAAAAAGACAGGACATCCACAACTAAATGGAAATGAGGAACGTTTTCACTGACTTTTTAAAACTTGCCTAGGAACTGTTTGAGATTTAAGAGCTTCCAAAGAGAATGTTTCAGAGAAGCAGGAAGCAGAGGGGATAGAAAGGAGAGGAGAGGGAAAAGGAGAAAAAAAAGGGAAGGAGAAAAAAAGAGGTGAATGGCCAGTGTTGGGGGGTGGTCTTGACCCTAGACCTTCACTGATGCAAACCTTCGTCCAAAGAAAAAACACACCCCGATACACCTGTGATAAGGACCTCCTGTGCCACGTCACATGCTCCCCCACTAGAGCACTCCTTAGAAATTCCAAATCTGACCATTACACATCTGCTACAAACACCACAGCTCTTCCTCTGCCTCTCCAGGGTAAAGTACAAACTCTTCAGCATGGCACACCAACCATTCCCAATCTGGTTGCACCCTCCCCTGTTCCCCCAACACCGTCCACAACCCCACTTGCACACACACCTCCAATTACATACAGTCCTTGACATTCTCCAAACACCCTTTCTGATGCCTCCAGGATTTTCTTTCAGCATTTCTTCTCTCTTTCTAGAATACCTCCTTCCTCTCTGCCTACCTCTTCTAGTTCTTCAGGTATCTTTATTCTGTCATTCACACCTGGTCAGTGCACCTCTAACACTGTGCTTACCCAAGTCACATGCTAACAAAAGTTATCACAACACATCGTATCTGTTCAAGCTGCCCCACTAGACCACAGGTTCCTTGAGAGCAGGGATCGTGTCCATCGTATTCAAGGTGAACAGCATCCAGTACACAGCAGAAATTCATTAAATATTTGTTAACTGAATGAGAATCAGAAGATTCTCCTATATTCTACATGTCCCAGCCGCTGTGGGTTATGGGGAGCTCTGAACTTCAGCTACCATGCTTGGCAGTCAAGTGTGATCAGATTGAATAGATAATTCTCTACCCTCCTGACAAAACTTTAGCAAAATCTTCCCAAAAAAGTAAAATGTGAATCTTCACTGGTTAAAGAAAAGAAAAATGATAATGATTCAGCAAAATGGAAACACGCCTCTGGCAGCCAAAAAAGAGAATATCATCCCCTGAAAATGGCCCCTCCAAAAAAGTTTGAAATTAAAAGAGAAAGCAACTCAGAAAACCACAGGGGAGGACTTAACAGATTTTAGGAAATTTTCATATTTTAACTACATCCCCTTTATTAGCAGAAAACAGAGGTAAATAGGGCTAATAGTAAAAATCAAGTGTGAAAGAAAGAAAAGCCCGTCTAAAACTCTAGCTACATTTCTACTTTGGTTATTAAAAGAGTAGAATTTCTCTAAAACAATAAATCACTGGCGTGACGAGCAAGTAACATGAGATCAGGATAATTCATTTTTAAAATATTGTCAATAAAACAAGAAATGGTCACTTTAATCCAATAAGGGATAGTGATAGGAGGAACTAGGTAATGAATGCTAACCCCAAGAGGGGAAATGAAATATCACATCTTAGAAAACGAACAGAGGCGAGTCCAATGAAAGCCCAAAATAAGGAGGAGATAAAACAAAACATGATTCTAGAGTGCCCGAGCAGACCCTGTGGCACTGAAGTCATTTTAGATTTGGTGTCTTAACAGGAAATGCAAGTGGACAGCCAGGAAGTGAAGAACATGCTTCCATTAAATGCGGATAAAAAGCAGATGAGAAAATATAAAGAACTGGGGCCGTGGTTTAACCCTCCTTGTCTCTATGACATACGGGATATCTCAGTTAGATAATGATTTCTCTCCGTTTCCTACAGAACAAAGGAACTGAATAAAAGTAAATGTGTTTGTGGGTTATCAGAAAGAATAAAGAAGCCTGATTCCAAAAGTATTTCCCAGTGAGTCAAAGTCTGGTCTTTGGTGAACTATTCGAAGAAAATGTCTGTGAGCACATGAAGAAATACAACCGGTAAAATAATATTATTTCTTGAGGACAAGTCAAGATAATGATGTGATTATGTTTTCATCACTGTTGAGATTTTGTCCTAAAAATGACTGATGGTTATCTGTTGGTGGAAAAACTGAGACTTTTAAAAATTTTTCTTTTACTTATATTTATAGTATCAAAAGTTTTCACAATAAACATGTATTACTATTGGAAGGAAAAAAAATTCCCTTTCCACTCTTCTATCTCCAAAAAGAAAAATTCTGAGTAGAATAACATCCAAAAATTTGGTTTATTTGATCTGGTCTGGCAGAAAGAAATATGAAAAATGTGATTCCATCAATTCAAATCACTGCTAAGATGATTGCTAGGAAATTAGACTACTCAGGAGAGCATCACATCCAGACTTTAAGACGTGGAAATTGGAGGGCTCAGTTCTAGTAGTATAGGGGTTTAATAACCTCTTCTCCCTGGGTGGAAAAGGACTCTGTGCTGTTGTTGCTGTTACTTTACAGTAAGTAAGCAAGTTTGGTTAGGAGACTTTTATTTTAATTGACTTAGCCATTGACTATGTCATTACCAAGTCCTTGATTGAAAGGAACAGAAACTAACTCAGCTAGCTCAGATTTTTTGAAAATAGGTTTATTTTTAAAGACACAAGAATCATAAAAATATTTAGTCCAACCCTACAGGAGCTGTGGATGGGGACTGGTAAGCTAATCGGCTGGGGGTCGTGCTCGGTAAGTCCTGGGAGCTACGTAGCCGCTCTCCTCTGCTCTTTCTGAATATCTGCCCCATTCTTACCTCTGCAGACCAGATCCCTTCACTGATTCAAAATTTCTCTACTCTCCTGTGATCTGGGCCTGCGTGTGGCTTTTTGTACGTCACAAAACTGCCACCAGGCATGATGCCACATGACAGGGCTCCCCACAGCTAACACAAACTTTCAGAGAGTCAATTCCACGTTGGTTCCAAGAGAAGACATTGACTGTCTCAGCTTGGGTGAGGTATGCAGATCTGCCCTGCAGAGGGACTGGGATACATTGGATCAATGGCCACTGATGCTCAGCCCTTGAGCAGAGGCTTGCTGGGAGTAAGTAAATTCCAGAGAAAGGGATTTTGTGCAAAAAAGCATCCAAAATATATTTATTATGTTTTATTTTTATTTATTTTTAAGAAACAGAGTCTCGGTCTGTTTCCCAGGCTAGAGTACAGTGGCATGACTGTAGCTCACTGTAATCTCACACTCCCAGGCTCAAGGGATCCTCCTACCTCAACCTTCAGAGTAGTGTGCCCATTATACCTGGCTATTTTTTTTTTTTTTTTTGAGATGGGGTCTCACTGTGTTGCCAAGGCTGGTCTCAAACTCCTGGCTTCAAGCAATTTGCCTGCCTCGGACTCCCAAAATGCTGGGATTACAAGCATGAACCACCACACCCAGCTATTTGTTACATTTTATTAAGCATCTTTGGATGAATCTGCACTCCTTCTCCTCACCCAAGTCTCATTCCCACCGCAGCCTGCTCTTTCCTGGCTGAAGCAGAAAACAACTAATTCGTAATAAAGTGCTTATGGCTGATAAAGTCACTTTACAGCAAACCACTCGTACTCTTAGGGATTGACTTAGTTTACTTTTCTCTAAAGAGACAGAACTTGGATTGTCTTTTAGCATAACTTTTTAGTGTAGAAATTGTTTTCTAATATAACTTTCTAAATCTCAAAGATTAAAGTTGAAGATCACCTCTCCAGGGCTATTTGCATTTTTAAAGAGAATTCTAAATAATAATAATAGTTAACATATACTTAGTGCTTATTATATGTCAGGCACTTTTTTAAGAACTTCACATATGATCATTTGTAATCCTTACAACAACCCCAGCAAGAGTGTTAATTAGGAGAATACTAATAGTGGCAACAAATAAATGCTGAAAATACTGATATATACCTTAAACAAAATCAAAGTGTATTTCTTGCTCACATCACAGGCCAGTGTGGGTATTCCTGATCTGTGTGTGGCTGTTCTCCACTTGGTGATTCAAGAACCCAGGCTTTTTTTCCCTTGTGTCTCTGCCATCTCCTAAACCTCACTGTCATCTGCTTTTAGCCAGGGAAGAAAAAAGAGAGTGTGGAGAAGTTACCCATATCGTAAAAAGCCTGGCCCAGAAATGACTCACTTTATTTTTTTTTAATTTCAAAATATTAAGGATATACAAAAGATTTCATTACATGTGGATACCTTGTATAATGCATAAGTCAGGGCTTTAAGTGTATGCGTCACCAGAATAGTGTTCATTGTACCCAATAGGTAAGTTTTGACCCCTCACCTCCTCTTACTCTACCCGCTTCTTGGTTTCCAGTGTCCTTTACATTTCTTTGTGCCCATGTGTGCCCATTGTTTAGGTCCCAATTATTAGTGAGAACAGGTTTGCTTTTCTATTCCTGAGATATTTCACTTAGGATGATGGTCTTCAGTTCCATCCCAGTTTCTGCAAAGGACATTATTTCATTCCTTTATGTGGCTGAGTAGTACTCCATGGTATATATACCACATTTTCTTTACCCACTCATGAAATGATGGGCACTTAAGTTGATTCCACATCTTTGATTTTGTGAATTGTGCTGCAATAGACATTTGAGTATGGGTGTCTTTTTGATAAAATGACTTCCTTTGGGTATATACAATTTTAAATCTTCTCTATTGGTGAGAACTAATCTGGAGGCAATACCTCGATACAAGGGGAGTAGGAAATACAGTCTCCAATGGGACAGCGAGTTCTCAGAAAAATCACCATTCTTGATTTGCACATTTTATAGTGATAAAACAGGGACAAGAAAACCACAATAAAAGCTCCTATTATGAAAGGGAAGAATTGTGAAGACATAGCAATCATTGATCTATTACAGTAACAAATTCTGCCTTTTAGGTTATCATAAACACAGTTTTTTAAATGCTTTGCCAAGGCATAATGTGGGTCTCCCTCTTACCAGCACTCAACATCTTTTTCTGCCACCCAAGTGTTCAGTCAATAACTGTTACTCTAGATTTATTGTAGTAGTACATCTTTCAAGGTAGCAATTATTGTGTTAATTAGGGTACTGTTAGGGGAGTACAAAACATACAGCTCAAACTAAACAGATCTATTTCTCATTCACCTAACCACACAACTCAGTGTCACCTGTGGACGGTCAGCTTTCCTCCATGCGGTGATTCAAGTATCCAGTCTGGTCCTAGCTTGTGGTTCAGTCTTCCCCCACAGCCACATCTTCAGAAGAATTCAGCAGATGGAAGGAAAAACATGATGGAGAATGTATACCTTCTTCTTAAATCTTGACCTGAAAATGCCATACATCACTCCTACTCATATTCCACAGGTGAGAACTAGAAGGAAGGCCATATCAGGTGTACAAGGAACAGGGAAATGTAGTCTTTGTCTAAGTAGCTTCCAGTGACAACTCTTTATTCTCTAAAGGAGAGGCACAAATGTTGGCAGACAACTAGCTGTTTTTGATATAAAAATATAAGTATTGAATCTTGAGTCATAGATCTTTAGTGGCAGGAGAAAAATTTTCAAATATTATTAAGGAGTTTCTCACAAGGTGCCTCAGATTATAGCATATCAGTCAGCACTAACTCTGTCTCCTAAACCTGTCTGTATATTATTTTGAAATATTAGATAAAATATCTATGACAAAAATAGAATCAAAAACAAGAATAGGTGACATAATTTTTTTTTAAGTAGCTAGTACTGGTAATAGTAATAGTATCGTAGAAGTAACTAGCATTATTTTCAGTGATTTCTGTATGTCAGGCACTGTATTGAGCATTTTTAAAGCATTATTTTATTTAAATCTCACTAACATTATCCCAATTTTATGGATGCATAAATTTAGGAAGTTAACCTTCTGGGTTAAATGACATCTAAAGCTGTCTCCTTCTTGGCCCTAGTTCCTAACCATTGCAGGGGAAGAAAAGACTTTTCCCTCCACCCTGCTGGGTTCTCTGGATCGGGCCCTGGACATTAAACTGACAAAAGATAGATTAACAAGAGAAAAACAGTTTAGTTTTGTACTTACCGGTGGAACTTTCACAAAGAATGTGGCTCAAAGAAGCAGGCAGATGGTTGAGGCTTACATGCCATCTTATAAACAAAGGAAGAGGGGTTTGGGGGTTCTGGGTGAGGACAGGAAATGCGTGATAATCAAGGATTGTCTTTTTGTGCAGATGAAAGTCTCTCAGGTGGTTCCAGTTGTGCCCTGGAGTAACTCTATTCTTTCATAGTTGGAAATTTCCTTTAACAAAGGTGAAATTTATACTCTACCTTTAGGCAGTTACAGGGAGGTAAAGAGCTTTTCCTGCATCTGCTGGTCCTCAATTGCCTTTAGGTAAAAATAACACATCCACCAAGGAGGCCTATTTTTGGAGTGGCATATTCACATGCCCTTTACCATACACCGATTATTTTTTCAGCTTAGAATTCACGAATCCCTAAGATTTCTTGCGGAAATATTTGCAAAGTACTGAATTAAAAGTTAATGATGATAATTTAGGTTGGTAACAACACAATCATAAACATAAATGCAAATGAGTTGCCTGGAACTGTATGTTAGTCCTTGGTGAAAAGATTATAAAATGATTCAGAACATGCTTTAAAAAACAAAGAAAGAAACATATATTTTTTATCATCAAAATTAAGACCCACATCTGAGGGATGGGGTGAGCACTGTGGAGGGAAGGGGAATGCTTGAAATGTAGCTGGGGAAGGGAATTAGGGGTCTCAAAAAGGGAAAGGAAATCCCCTAAAATTGTGTTATGTGAAAAGCTGTACAACTTGGTCAATTTACTAATAATCATTGAATTGTACACTTAAAATGGAGTAAAGACATGATATGTAAAAAAATTTTAAAAAATTTTAAAAAAAAGTGTGCTCAAATACATGGCAAATATAAGACCACAGATTTCAAATAATTAAATTGATTGGGATGGAGGTTTAAAATATTTGCTTATTCATGAATAAAACATTTTAGAGTACTAAGCAGATAAAAAAAAGAAAGAAATTAAAGATCCCTATAAAGAACCTGCAGTTCAAGAAATATTTCCTAATTCTGTAATGTGTAGACCCCTAACTTTATCAGTAATGCTTTCTGCTACCTCAGAGAAGCTCTAATTTGCTAGGAGAGGTTTTTCCTCTGTGTTAATATTGTTGGCTCTGGAACCTGTTCTCTTTCTAATCTTTTTTTTTTTTTTTTTTTTTTGAGACAGAGTCTCACTGTGTTGCCCGGGCTAGAGTGCCATGGTGTCAGCTTAGCTCACAGCAACCTCAAACTCCTGGGCTCAAGGGATCCTCCTGCCTCAGCCTCCTGAGTAGCTGGGATTACAGGCATGCGCCATCATGCCCAGCTAATTTTTTCTATATATTTTTAGTCTTCCAACTTATTTCTTTCTATTTTTTTTGTAGAAAGGGGTCTTGCTCTTGCTCAGGCTGGTCCTCTTTCTAATCTTGAGGGTCATTTAGAACTAGCATTAGTTCCTCGGAAATGCTGAAAGGCAAATGTCCTCAAAGTCAAGTTATAGAGAGGGAATGATGGGTCCTACTCATGAGTTCCCAAGGATAACAGGAAGAACTCAAGCTGGTCGGAGTTTAACTAGGAAAAATCAGTGACAGTTCTTAGAGAGAAGATGGAGAACTCAAACACCCAGCCCAGGGAAGGACAGACTGCAGGGAATGATCACAGGAACATCTTTGGAGGGACTTTCTAAGGAAGATACCAAGAAATAGGATAAGGTAGAATTTGGTGACTATCCTTTGGCTTTCTTGTCATCTTAAGGTTCTTTCTCCATTTTTAATGTTTAGCATCCATTTCTCTCCCGGGGCTTCTGAGTCTTCAGTCTTCCTTTCACTGTAGAGCTTCTTCCTACTTGGACTACTTGTAAAATAACATTACAGAGAATATATGGAAGGACTAAAAATTTGCATCCAGATAAAGGAACAGAGGGCAAGCTTCACACTGCAAGAGGCTCATTGCAGGACCCGTCTGCACTCAGAGAGCCAGCCACCCTAGAAGACCCCGCGTGCTCAGCCTGTGCTGACGGCAAGGGTCTAGGAGCAAAGCACTCAGGTTCGTCATGTGAGAAGCAGAGGGAAAGAAGTTGTACTTTCTTTTAGAAGTTGTACTTTCTCTTTACAATAAACTCCAGAGTGCTCATTTAGGAGACTGACAGCCAAATAAACAAATACAAATGATGAGGAAACAATTTCTGGAATGTAATAGGGAGAACTAGCTAGGTTAAAATGTATTGCTGAAGATTCAAGGAATTTTTTGACTTGCAAGGGACTTAAAGAGCCCCATCTCATCTAAAGGTCACATAAAGCAGCCCAGGGTCGAATCTGGCCCACAGATATGATGTGTTTTGTTTGGTTCATAATTTGAATTAGTTGTCAACATTTAAAATAAGAAGAGTTCACATTTTGTAAAAGTCTGGATCCCTGATCACTACTGAAAAATGGGAAGATCTGTCACCCTAAATAGCCAGCCCTTGCCCACGCAGTCCTGAGAGCTGAGCAGTGAGTTTGCCCTTGGGACATGGCTCTTGTCCCCCAGTTCCCACAGTCCCTGCCTGGCCTGCTTTCATTCATTTACATAACCTTTCCTTGGGCAGCTTTTGAATTTAAAACTGCTAGACTGACCTGTTCATTTTTACAGATAAGAAAGTGAGGCCCAGACTGACTATCCCAAGCACACCACTTTTTCTGGTATAATGCCTATGATGGTGCTGTTTCTGTACATTCTTTTCTATCCCAGGCTTTTTTACTTAAATGGTGAGATTTATTTAGCAAAGGAAAAGAGATTTGAAAAGTAAGCATACAGTCTGAGGAAACCGGATAGACAAAGCTTGAGAAGACAAAGGTGATGTTAACACAAGAAATATGGAAAAGCAGGAAAAGACAAAGGTGATATTAAGAAGAGGATAATTTAGAGCAGGGGTGGGAAAACTTTTCATGTAGGAAGGCTGCATTAATTTAGCTGCAATCAAAGAAAGCCACATTCAAGAAACTTCAATTAGATATACTTAAAAATGTACATTATTTTATAAAAATCTAACTACCATGTACTTCATGACTTTAAAATGTCATCTACTGAGAGCTCAATCAATTCCAACTGTAGTTCTTTAGGTCAGCAGTCCCCAACCTTTTTGGTACCAGGGACTGAGTTCATGGAAGACAATTTTTCCACAGACTTGGAGTGAGGGAGATAGTTTCGGGATGATTCAAACCCATGACATTTATTGTGCAATCAAACTTCTCTGCTAATGATAATTTGTATTTGCAGCCGCTCCCCAGCACTAGCATCACCACCTCAGCTCGCCTTCAGATCATCAGGCATTAGATTCCCATAGGGAGTGCGCAACCTAGATCCCTCACAGCACAGTTTATACTCCTGTGAGAATCTAATGCTGGCCACTGATCTGACAGGAGGCGGAGCTTATGTGGTGATGCGTGTGATGAGGAAGGGCTGTAAATACAGATGAAGCTTCGCTCCCTCACCTGCTGCTCACCTCCTGCTGTGTGGCCCAGGTTCCTAACAGGCCATGGACTGGTACCAGTCCACAGCCCAGGGTTTGGGACTGCAGTTTTAGGTGGCTTGATAATATCAACTAGGTGAGGCTAAAATGCTCATTTGAGTGTGATGTCATGGTTCTCAAAGTCAGTAAACCTTTTATCGTATTCTCCAACTAATAGGTCTATAGAGCTGTGTATTCTTCAAATGATTCTCATATATTATCCTGCTGATCAATGACCTTTGCTAACTGGGGAAAATGTTCATCTGAAATTTCCTTTTGAAGAAGTGTTTTGAAAAAAGATAGCTTTTTTTGAAATACTTGGATTTTTTTGCCACATATCATATATAGGCTTAGGTTTACCTTGCAAAGAAATATTCAAGTAATTTTGATTTGACATGATATTACACAGAAATGCTGCATTTCTATAAAATCTGCTTTCAATAATTCAAATTGCTGAATCTGTTCTTTATAAAATTTAAGTATATGTTCTCACAGAGATAAAATTTTGGCTAACACCAGTCCCTGCAATAGTCAATGCACATTAGGATGATACAGCAAATCCACACTGAATACCTCATTGTTCAGCTTTAGCATGTTATGAAACTGATGATGCCATGTTGCATTTGCAGGAATATTGTTAACAATTCTCATAACTTGTTGCAAAGTGTCAGTTAAAGAGTAGCCTTAGCACAGAGATTTTGCTGATGCAAAATACAATGAAAAGAAATGATAGCATCTGCAATACGTTTTTTTATCCGTGCAATAAACCCTTCACATTTTCCTGTCAAGGAAGGTGCACCATCTGTACATACACTCACTAAAGACTCACCATCCCCCTCGCCCTGCCCCAAGGGATGTGGCAGCTCCTTAAAAAGCCCATGATCTCTGTTAGTTGGAGAGATGGATTTGAGGCAGCTTCTCCCATTCTCCTGACAAAATGTCTTTATTGGCAATCCTCATTGTCCCAATAAGTGAATCTTTATGTGACAAGCAACTGGATCTAGGCTGGTTGGGTCATAGTCTGTTCTCAGTTCTTGGTATGCTCTTGGCTGAAGAATGACCAGACACACTAACAGCAAGGCAAGCATGAAATGTAGTTTATTAAGGAAGGGCAAGATAGGTTTACAGAGCAAAAGCAAGATATAGATTTACAGAGTAAGCAAGATATGTTCACCACAGATGATGGAATGGGCCCTCCGGTCATATCAAAAGGGCCTTGATTATGGTCTGGGGTCTTGTTTCATAGTGTCTAGGCTGGGCCCTCCTTGTAGTTTGAACGTCACCATCAAACTATTTTGATGAACAGTTTGGAATTATATAACCTGAGTCTAAATACATATGTGGATTTCCCATGAGCCTCTCTGAAAGTCCATTTGGGGTGGGAGGGTGAACAACAATGTAGATTTAAGCTAATGACATGATAATTAGCCTTCGGTCATTCTAGGTCACCTTCTACACCCTATTGTACCTGTGCTGCTTGGCCTGCAGGCTAGAGGCTCCTCTGCATTCTTTTGCAGTTGGCATGCTAAGTTCTGATTGGTAGATTGGTAGGTCATTCCCTCCTCCCCAGATGTGGCTACTGCTCAGGGAGCCCGCCTTTGTTCCCAGAAGGGGCTGGAGCTTCCTTGTTGTCTACCTAACAGGCCACAACCCCCTTGTGGTTTTGATAACAATTATGGGGGCTCATTCAGGATGGCAATAGTTGTGGTTCAGTGGCTACAGAGTGGGGAGAGATCGAAAGCCTTCCTTAGCAGCTGCCTGGCCATATTTGCCAGTGGGCAGCTTTGGACTCTCCCACCATCTCTGCTGACACTGACCTCCAACACATTCATGATTGTCTCCCAATTACCTCCAAAGAAAGGACCTATGGATTTTGACATTTGCATCCAGACAGGTGAGTGCTGTTTGAAGGTACCACACAGTGGGAAATGCCCCTCTCAATTTGGGGAATTCTGAGGGAATTCCCATTTCTTTGGGGTTGGATAAGCTCCTATACATTTGTGAGAGTGGGAACTAACCTGTTTTTATTTGGCACTCTCAGTGCTTATTAGTTAAACTGCAGTTCTTTTGTTTGGACTCTTTATATTTTACCTGTATTGGTGTGCTACTTGTAAATGTGAAGGCCATTAAGCTTTCTGTCTCTATTATCCTTTCTCTCTACTTGGAATTTGCTGTTACTAGTATTACAAGCATAATGCAAGGTCTGGGAGGTTGAAAGATATATCTTCTGGTTGTTCCTCTTGTGGCAGGTTCTAAGGTCTGAGAGGTTAAAAGACACCTCCAACCTAAAGTCTGGGAGATTAGAAGACATTTCTGTCCTAAGGTCTAGGAAATTGAAACACATCCCCATCCATGGAGGCAACTTGGCTGAGATTTGAGGACTGCTGCTATTGGAAGGGAAAGAGAGGGATGGAAATATAATGCATACAAATTTACGTGGAACATCTAAGGATCTCATGGCTAGAGTTCTGAGATAAAAGCTATTGAAACTTTGTGTGTATGCATATGTGTTTAGATGTGTTTCATATATGTACATGTATCATATGTTATGTCTACATGGTATCAAATTGTCTTATAAATAAAAGGAGCTCTCATAAATTAAGCAAATAAACCCTAAGGCTTTCCAGATTCATGTGACTTTAGTAATCTTTGGTTAAAACCAAAGCTGGTTTTTAAAAAATTGTTGGTAAAATAAAAACAAAAATGTCTTCAAAATTGTCAGCATACATTTTTGCCTAGGGTTACTACTCATTTTTATATTTGAAGGTATCAGGGTTTGACACAAAAGTTATAAAACTATAAACTCAGCCAAAAAAAAATGATGTGTTTGTGTGATTTTTGATAGTTGGTGTAATGAAAACAGCTAAATCTCCTGAGTTAACAGCAAAGTTATCCATGTGTTTAACTTCAAGGTTCTTGCTTAGGTAAAAAGTAGGAATGCCTAAACAATAAGTATCATTATTAGAATAAATAAAACTCTTAAGTAAATGATAGCACAGAAACAGAAACTTAAGCTCAAAATTTATAAAGATATTTTGGTTTTGGTCTAGCTGTAGATGCAGTTTCTTCCACTGACTTTATTGTCTGCAGAAAGCTATACACTAAACCTATTTAAATCAAATTAGAAACTTCCCTTTGGTCTGGATTACTCTTGATTTGTTCTGAGTACTTTGTTGCAAGCCAGCCTGTTATGTGTACTTGTGTTGTCATAGCAAAGGCTTTTGCCTAAGAAAATTTAAAAGAGATTCCATGAACTGTTAATTTTTGTATGGTAATTATTCTTAGAATCCAAAGAGAATCTCAAAACAATCTTATTCTTTGGAAGTATTACATGTACTCAAATTTACACTTAGGTAGAAAGTAGTTTGAGACCATTTAGATTGTTTCTAAAATAGCTTGATTTTGACCCTTATGTATAAGTATTATGACTTTGTGTCATTATTTGAGATGCTAAATATTAATGTTAGAGGTTTATTTGGTCTGTGGACAAGTAATGTCATGTCAATAAATTTTATTTTGGGATATTGGTATTTTAGAAAGATCTAATTTATTAATATTTTTAAGTAGGATGTGTTTTAAACTTCTATATTTATAGAACTTAAAGATGTCACATTATTCAGAATAGCAAGCCTTACTACAATACTTACATTTGTTATCTTTGTAAGTTTTTAAGTTTAAAAGTAATATTTAAAACTATATTTTGTGGGATTGTTTTGGTCTATGTTTTAAAAATCTTTTCCTTCTCTTTTCTCCCAATTTTGTATAAGAAAATAAGTTTAGATATTGAATTTGTTTAGACATTGAATGATTATATTGAGGGCACAATTAATCACATTCGTTGTACATCAAATATTCACAGGCTATAAAAATGGTTAGCACAAAACATAACAAACCTTACCTTTGTTTAAGTCTAAGTTCTGTGCCTTGAGATGTAAATTTTCTACCAGGTTTTATGTCTTTGGAAGTGCAAATTAGAGTTGCCTAGCAACAATTGTTTAGGGCAATAAAACAAGTAATCATGAAATCACTAATCTAAAGTGGGGGAGAGAAACTATTTAAAAACTGGCAGATGAAAAATCTTATAAATCTTTAAGATGTGCTTCTGACTGTGTGTCTGTATGTCATAGTTTCAAGACTGTTTTCAAGTAATTTGAATTCTTAAAGTAGATTGAATAGTAGATAATCATAAAATGTCTGAGTCATTTCTGGAAACATAAATTTAATAGTTTATAATCAGCTATGGTCCAAGATTTACTTCTTTAAGAAAAAGTGATGGAAAGAACTGAAATTTTTGCACAACTTTTTGTTTAAAACATTACTGAATTGTTTTGTGCTGTCAAGACAAATATTAAGTAAATAGCAAAGTTTACCTGATATCTCTATAATTTAAAAACTATCCCATTGACAATGCCTTGCTGTTAAAACTATAAACATCTTCCCTCCAGGCCCAGGGACTATCATGGAAAAGGGTGGTGTATAAGATTGTAAGGGATGATTTCAAGGGATAGAATTAGTTCAGATCTTCCAAATCAAGTACAGACACATAGATGCCTAAGCAGCTAGAAAAATGAGGGGCTTTACCTTTTTTGGGCCACATGGTGCAGGGATCCATTCCAACAATAAAGAAGTTCCTGCTTCCCATAGACTTGAAAGAAAATTACACAGAAGATATCAAGATACCTGGTGACAGAGCTTCCTGGATATAGTTGTTTCCAGTTATGGAATGTATGCAAATAGACATATAATAAGAAATTTATCAGGTACTTTAGGACAAATTACTAAACTGACTGCAAAATGTATTGCTATACAAAAGTCTCTAAATTCCTTGGCTTAAATAGTTAATAATGCTTATGTTTTATATAACAAATTGCTATAAGTTGGTAATTAAACCCAAGACTATAATAGCTTAATGCTTATAGATAAGTTAATTTTATAACCTTGCTTTTGGTGTTTGTTTTTTTTTTATCTTATATTGTAAAAGTTGACAAATGCCTGTCCACCAACATTTCCATCTGGCCTAGAATATTTTATTGGCTAGAAATCTTTTGACTTTAAGCCCTTTAGCCACAAAAGTGCCTCTGAGGGACAAGATGGAACCAGGGCAGGTAGCCATACCACCCTGGCAATGATGAAACAAAAGAAAAGTTTGGCCATCAATGCTGCCTCTAGCAAATCTTGGCCAAAAGCAGGGAAATAGAAAGTCACACCCCCCTGCCCCACCAACTTAACAGACCCCTTCTGGGCCAAGAGGACCCCCCAAAAAAGAAAAAAAAAACTTAAAACTGAGTTCCCAGCCATGAAGGGAAGGGAAGTTGGACATGCCCCCTAGGTCCTACATTGGACTCCCCCAGACTTAATATAAGCCTTTTGATTTGTTCATTCAAGAAATGCAAGGATTTGGACTCAGGGTATTGCGACAAACTTTGGAGAATCATAGCAACCTGTACCTTATTTCTCTAATAATTGGATGTGGTAACAAAAGAAAGGCCCATTTCTCTGACAGGGGTGGCTGCTACTTAAGATGTTATACAGGAAGCTGAAAAGTTTACTCTTGGGCAACTGGTGACTGTTCATACCACACATAATGTATTACACCTACTAGAACAAAGGGGAGACTTTTTGTTAATGGCCACTGCATGGGTAAATATTAGGCTACTTTGTGAGATAATCCTAATGTAACTCTGAAGGTGGTGTCCACCTTAAATCCAGCCCCCTTGCTGCCTATTGACTCTCATTCCCCATTCTATGATTATATTCAAATTATTGATCAATTGCATTCTAGTCTCCCAGAGTTGACTGAGCAGCAGCCACTGTCAGACCGAGATGAGGAGCTCTTTACAAATGGAAGCAGTGTTACAAAACAGTGACAATACAAAGCTGGGTATGCTGTGGTTACCAGCCAAAAGGGATTTGAGCCACAAGCCCTACCCCCTGGGACATCTTCCCAGAAAAATAAATTAACTGCACTGACTAGACTGCTTCTAAGTATGCCTTTATGGTAGTGTATGCTCATAAAGCTATTTAGGAGAAATAAGGGTACCTTACCTCTGAAAACAAGAAAATTAAATATGGACCACAAATTCTTGAGTTATTAAAAGCCATTTCACTGCCCAGGGAGGTGGCCATCATGCACTGCTGGGGACATCAGATCATTGTGTATGGTTGCCTTGAGGGCCAAAAGAGAAGTCCAGCAACTGTCCAACCAGTTGGCTTTAATCTTCTCCTTCTAGTTGGTTAGCCAAGGGACCCCTATTTGCACAACAGTATACCAGCAAATGATGTTTCCCCAAGGTCTAGGGAAATTCATATCACACCAGCTCCCAGAGGAACATGCAAACAGGAGCAGGTACTGTTGGTGCACCCTCTGAGTATATTTTTGCCTGTGAGATCAATGGGGGAAAAAAACCCTTGGACCTATGATTGTCTAAACAACTGGACAGTGAAAAACATTTGCTTGTTGGAAATCTTTACCATCACTTTTCAGTCCATACTGGGTCAAAAGTTGCCCACTAAACTAGCTCCCTAAAACTGCCTTCATGAATGACTAGGGGAATTTTGAATAGAAATTCCATCTGGGGGATACTGGGCTAATATTTCCTGAGAGAGATCCCAGAAGGGCAGGGTAACTTCTTTTGATATACCTCGCTACTTTGGTGGGGAGAGAATGGCAATTCAGCAATATGTACTAAAAAGTTTCAGTTACAGGCCCAACATGTTTGTTCTTCCTCATATCCCAACTATGTTCCATTTCAGCAGTAAGCAGCCAGATAGGTCAACTTTCTGATTCTCCAAGATTGAGGAATGAACTAAAAAGAAGGGGGGAGTTGTAATCATCTCCACAAACAAATTTCAATGACTCCTATATGCTTTTTATAATCCTCTCCCTTAACTAACCACTTGACCATCTGAGTTCTTTCCCAGAAATGGCGGATTTTCTGCAAGTCAAAGGAGTTGACATTCTGAAAGCCTCAGGGCTAACTTCCTGATGCTAAGACTCCCAATCCCCCTCAACCTGCCCCAAGGCACCTGGGCCCTCCTTAAAAAGCCTATGATCCTTCTAGTCACAGAGACGGATTTGAGGCAGCTTTTTCCATCCTACCAACAAGGTATCTTTCATATTAAAAATTCCTTTCTTCTTTGGCAATTCTCATTGTTTCAATAATGGAATCTTTGTACAATGAGCAACTGGACCTAGGCTGACACCTGTACTAGATGTTTAAGATTATAAAATTATAATTCAACCTAAGAACAAAATATACAACAAAAATGAATTGCTTGATGTATGTCAAGCATGGTAGTTTAAAGGAAAAACTTTTAGATTCTTTACTTTTGTGATGTCTGATATCTGCCTAACATGCATGTGTCACAAAATTTATCAACCAGAAAAAACTTTAGATGATGACTAGCTTTGTTTAATGTCTGATGAAACTTTTCATGACCAATACAAGTGTAACTGTTAGGAAAAAGTAAATTAAATAGATGTACATGAGATAATCTATAAGTCTATAACTGAACTTTTCAACAATAATTATGTTTTACACATATCTACTTAAATATAGCATCCAAAATCTTTTTAGTAACTTAAAACCTTAAATGTATACTAAATTAAGTTAAATGATGGATATTCACTCAATATAAGATTATTTCTAAATACTACATAAATACTGAAATATTAATTACTGAACATAAGTTTATCTATATTTGACTTCTTATTTTTACAGATAGTCTAAAGAATATTTGACTCTGTTCATAAACATATTCTTTCTGCCACATTGAAAAAGTCTACTATGAGGAAGCATATGCTTCTAGAAATTGTGAAAGGGTATATTCCTAAATTTGTTAATCTAATCTGCAGAATGCTGCTATATGTAACAAACAGTTGCCAATTGTCTACTTCCTTGTTTTCACTGAAAATTAAGGTTATTAAGCAGTAAAAATTCTAATCATTATACATAAAGGAACTACTAGAAATAACAAGGGTGAAGGAAAAAAGTCTGTACACAAAGTATTCAAAGAAATTAAGATGTGTTTTAAAGATATGAGGTATGAAGGATGCATTTTTGTTAAGGAAAAAGAAGAGTAATTTTGTCTTATAGTAGTTTAAGGTTATTTAAATATTATTTCAGAGTGAGAGAGAAGAAAATAAAGAACAAAAATCTAGATGCACATATGAAATTATGAAAGGACAGAGAGAATCTTGTGTGGTCAAGATAGCTAAAATTAAATGGGTCTATTATAATGTTTTAAAACAAACTCTAACAGCAATAGTATACTGACGCAGAAGTGGAGTTTGGATTGCTGGTTTGTTCTTAATAAGAGATTGTAAAATGTTATCTTTACCTTTTGAGTATTTTGTCTATGAAACAAGCATTCTGTGACTCATCAAAAATAATTTCCTATGCGTCTTGTTCCCTTTATCATGTCTTTATTACTTTTTTAAAAAGTGAGTCTTCTTAGTATGGAAAAAGGTAAGTTTTTGTTTTTGATTTTGTTTTTACAATCATGTGACCTTCTCTATTAACCTTGAAAATCTTTATCAGTTTGCTTAAATAGATAACTATTGTTTCAGAGTTACCTATTATCCTATTTACTCAAGTGTTCAAAATTTTTGACAATCTTCTTCAATTAAATTCTAAAGTCCTTTTTACCTTGAATTAACTTTGAGATTCCACAGAAGGCCCCTTGAAAACCTCAAAGGATTTGTTCTCTCACCTTGAAAAACAGAGATATTATACTAATTAGGTTTATTTGATATGCTAAATTACATGAGAATCATTATTCAACTAAAACATGACCCATAACCTTCTTTATGTTATATAAGTATGTTATTAAAATATTATAAATATTTCAAAAATTGTATAAAGTTCTTAGAAATTCATCAATCTCTGCTATCCATATGTCCTCATTGAATGTTATTTATAAATATAATTAATTGTGAACCAAAATAAAATTTTAAGGCTCCCCCCCACCAACTGACTGAATGGACCCCCTCGTGGCCAAAGGAATATCCTAAAATTGTCTGCCAGGAGGAGGGAGGTCAGACATGCCTCATCATGCCTCTCTCCCTTCTTAGAGTCCTTTATGACCCACTGACAGGCCTAAGGATATGCAAGACAAACCTGCAGGTCCTCAATTTGCATAACAAAACTATGTCCGGTGGCTTATCTCTGATAACCATTCCTTGTGTTAAAACATTCCAAGCCTCTAGACAAAGCTTCATGTCTTTAACCAATTACAAGCCAAAGAATCTTTAAACCCACCTATAACCTATAAGCCCCCGCTTCAAGATGTCCCACCTTTTTGGGCCAAACCAATGTATGCTTCCCACATATTGATTAATGACTTTACCTGTAACCCCTGTCTCCCTAAAATATATAAAACGAAACTATAACCCAACCACCTCGAGTCCACTTGCTCAAGGTTTCTTGAGAGTGGCTCCGGGTCATGGTCCTCTAATTTGGCTCAAAATAAACTTCTTTTAAATATTTCAAAGTTTAGATTTTTTTTCTGTCCACAAGTCTGTCTCAAGAAAGAACTGGTTCAGCTGAGTTTTGGAGAAGGAAAAAGACTTTCATCAATCCACTCCAGAGTGGAAGAGGCACCAAGTTCTCTCCTATAGTTATGAGCAGAATCTTCAAGCAGCATAAATCATTTTCAGTGATCAACATCTACATCCTCAAACTGTCCAGCAACTGTTGGTGTGGTATCTACCTCCATCCTGTCTTCATAATCTCTTACTGAATCTTTTGTCCTGACCCCAGCCATATTATACTGGCTGCTCACAGACTGAGAAAGAATTCCTTCTAATCTCTCCAATGTGGCTTGGCCTTCTGCTGTTAAATGGGATAATGCTTCTTCATAGGTGTAAAATGTAGGAATGTCTCCTTATCCTTGTTCATGTGCTTCCACATCATATTCGTCTCCATCGTAATCATCTGAATCTTCATCAGGATCTGGATGCAGGGCCTGGCATTCACACATTGCAGTGAGCATTGCCTCCAATGCTGATTTATCACTAGGCACAAATCTAAACTCAGTAATAGGTTCAACATCATCGCTGTCTTCTTCTTCTTCATCAGCCACAGATTCTTTTGATTCTTCTCCAAATTTGGCATTTAGCATAACATACAAATGATCTCGTGGATAGGCATTTAGGTTCCGGGACGCCGCATGTAAACTAATGGTGGGATATTCCAGTGAGAATCCTAATCCAGAGGCATCTAACCAAGACAGGTGGCTCTTGGAGATGTAAAGGGTGCCGGTGCCGGTGCCGAGGCCCTTCCCATTCAGCACCGCCTCTGTATCTGGCTGCTGCTGTTGGAGCCCCTCAGCTGGCACTGTCAGAGCGAAACTTTTGAGGAAGCTCATAGCAGCAGGGAGGGCGGCAACACTGGCTTTTTTTTTTTTTTAACACTTTATATATTTTCCTCCACTTTCTTTTTGCTTGCATGGTTTTAATGCAGAGAAAGAAACCTCTGTAATTCTTGTCCTTATACCTCTATAGATACATTCTTTTCCTCTGGTTTCTTTCACAATTTTTCCTGTCTTTAGTTTTCTGCAGTTTGAATGATATGTCACAATGCTAATTTTTTTGTGTTTATCTGGCCTGATTTTCTTTGAGCTTCTTGGAGTTATGGTTTGGTTTTTATCGTTAATTATGGAAAATTATTGGCCATTATTACTTTCACATGTTTCTTTTGTTTTATACTTTTTTCTCTAGAAAATATTAGAAGATATTCCAATTACATCTATGTTATGCATTTAAAATTGTCCCACAGTTCTTGGATGATCTGCTTTTTAAATTTTTTTCATTCTCTTTGCATTTTAGTTTGGGAAGTTTCTATTGAAATATCTTCAAGCTTATTGATTCTTAGGCATGTCCAGTCTACTGATGAGCCCATTAAAAGCATTCTTAATTTTGGTACAATGTTTTTGATTTCTAGCGTTTCCTTCTGGTTCTTTTATAAAATTTCCATATCTCTGTTTATATTATCCACCTTTCCTGCATTTTACCTACTTTTTTCATTAGAGCTTTTAACATATTGATCATAATTATTAATATTTTAGACCCTGTCCTATAATTCCAAAATCCATGTCCTGTTTGAGTCTGGTCCTGATGCTTGTTTTGTCTCTTCAGTCTGTGTTTTGTGTTTTGTTTGTTTTTTTTTTTAACCTTTTTAATATGTCTTGTAATTCTTTGTTGAAAGTCAGACATGATATTTCAGAGAATAGGAACTGAGGTAAAAGGCCATTAGTGTGGTCTTATGTTATTCAGGCTAGGAATTTCTCTAGTGTCCATGTTTTTGTCTCCTCCTCAGAGTCTGATAATTGCTGCTTTTTCAGCTATAATCGTTGCTGTTATACTGGAGCTTTGTAATGTGGTAAGGTGTTGGGGAGGGGAAGCCTTCTGTAATCTTATGATTAAGTATTATCCCTTTAATTGGCCTGTATCCCTGGTCTGTGCCCTTCCCCAAGTGTTTCATAGCTTTTTTGCCTCTTAAGGTAAGACAGGAGGGTTAGGGGGCGCTGGAATTGAGGAAATGCCTTTCCCCTACATTGGACTAGGTAAAGTCTTCAATTTTAGAGAACACTTTTGCTGTCAGGCATATTTCACAGTGGTTAATTTCCCCCTCCTCCTGCTAGACACAGAAAGGGACCTTTCTCTTAATCTTTTCACTTTGCGAACTTGGTGGGGTTCCTGGAGAAAAGTGTGGGGTCTCTGTAAGTCTACAGGCTCCAGGGGTTTCTCATTCTTAGGCTAGTTCATACTCAGCCTCCAGCAGTTCATCAAAAGTTATGATTTAAGTGTTCCTACCAATTTATGTCTCCAGCTTCTGCTCCAGGTAAGGACAACTCTGGATTCACCCATCTCTATAGATTTTGAGGTGGTGAGGCCTTATGACCTCACTTCTGTGATGAGTCCAAAAGTAGCCGATAATTTTGTTTGTTAGGTATTTTTCTTTTTGTAAAGACAAAAATGACAACTTCCAAGCTCTTTACTGACCTTTCAAATAGGGTGTATGTCTTTATTATTGAGTTGTAAGTGTTCTTTATATATTGTGGATATAGGTCCTTTGTCAGATATATGTATTGTATTTTCTCTCAGTTTGTGACTCGTCTATTAAATTTCTTAATAGTGTCTTTTGATAGAAGAATTTAATTTTTCATACATTTATCTTTTTTATTTTTGGTTATAGCTTTCTGTATCTTATCTAAGAAATCTGTTTAGCCTAAGGCTATGAAGGAAAATATTCTCCTTTATTTGCTTCAAGGAGCCTTGTAGTTTTAGTTTTTATGGTTAGGTTTAAGATGAATCTCAAATTTATTTTTGTGTATGGTGTGAGTAAACAGTCCGGTTAGTTTGGCACCATTTGCTGAAAAGATTTTGCTTTCTGGACGGAATTGTGTTGGCACCATTATTTGAAAATCAGCTTACCATATGTGAGTGGGTTTATTTCTTCATGCTTTATTCTAATCCCTTTATCTGTTTCTCTATTCTTATGTTAATATCACACAATCTAGATAACTGTGGGTTAAGTACTGTAGGTCCTCCACTTTTGTTCTTTATTAAAATTGCTTTAACATCCTAGGTCATTTGAATTTCATTTTAAAATTTAAAATTAAATTATTAAAAAATTAAATTATTAAAATTTAAAATTTAAAATTTTTTTTTCTTTTTGAGACAAGGTCTTTCTCTCTCAAGATCTTAGCATACTGGGATTCCAGGCATGAGCCACCATGCCTGGCCAGCTTGTCATTTTCTATAGAAGCTGGGATTTTGATTGGGATTGATTAAAATCTGTAGATCAATTGACATTCAACCATCTTTTTTCTTTTTAATTTTTTCCTTTATTTTAAAAATTTTAATTGACAAAAATTATATATGTTGATGGTGATGTTTTCAAATATGTGTACATTGTGGAATGGCTAAATTAAGCTAATTAGCATGTGTATTATTTCACATATTTATCTTTTTTTATGATGAGAACACTGAAAATATACACTTAAGATATTTCTAGGTATACAATACATTGTTATTAACTATAGTCAGCATGTCATATAATAGATCTCTTGAATTTATTTCTGCTGTCTAACTGAAATTTTTGTCTTTTGACCAACATCTCATTTTTACTCCTACCTCCAACCCTGGTAACTACCATTATATCTCTGCTTCTATGAGGTCGTACGGTATTTGTCTTTCTGTGCCTGGCTTATTTTACTTAGCATAATGTCCTCTATGTTCATCCTTGCTGTCTAAAATTACAGGATTTCCTTCTTTTTAAAGACTGAGTGGTATTCAGTTTTGTGTATGTACCACATTTTGTTTATCCATTCACCCATTGATGAACACTTTGGTTAATTCCATATATTGACTATTATGAATAATGCTGCAATGAACTTTGGAGTGCAGATATTCTTTGACATACTGATTTCATTTCCTCTGGATATATACCCAGTAGTGGGATTGCTGGATCATGTGGTCGTTCTGTTTTTAATTTTGTGAGAAATCTCCATACTGTTTTCTTTAATGGGTGTGCTAATTTACATTACCAATGACTGTGTACAAGGATTTCCTTTTCTCCACATCTTCACCAACACTTGCTGTCTTTCATCTTTTTAGTAATAGCTATTTTAACAGGTGAGAAATGCTAGCTCATTGTGGTTTTAATTTGCATTTCCCTGATAATTAGTGATGTTGAGCATTTTTTCATGTATCTGTTGGCCATGTGTGTGTCTTCTGAGAAATGACTATTTAGGTTTTTTTGCTCATTTTTAAATTAGGTTATTTGTTTTTTTGCTGTTGTGTTCATTATATATTTTGGATATTAACTCCTTATCAGATGTATGGTTTGCAAATATTTTCTCCCGTTCTGTGGTTGTCTCATTACTGTTGATTGTTTCTTTGCTGTGAAGCTTTTTAGTTTGATGTAATCCTGTTTGTCTGTTTTTGTTATCTGTGCTTTTGGGGTCATATCCCCCCCCCCATTGCCCAGACCAATGTTATGGAGCTTTCCCTCTGTTTTCTTTTAGTGGTTTTACAGTTTCAGGTCTTACGTTTAAGTCTTTAATTCATTTAAAATTTTTTTTATGTGGTCTAAGAGTCTAATTTCATTCTTCTGACATTTTTGAGGAATGCAGGCTTGTTACTGAGCAGGATGTCCCTTGGTTTGAGTTTATCTGTTCCTTCATAGCTAGATTTAGGTTTTGTATTTTTGGCAAGAATACCACAGAAATCATATTGTGTTCTTCTCAGTCTGTTGTATTAGAAAGCAGAGGAGGAGGTTGATTTGTCCTCTTGTTTGTGACGTTAGCTTTGATCACTTGCTTAAGATTGTGTTTGCTTAGTTTTCCGCTGTACGTTTAGTATTTTTCCTTAAGTAGTTTGTGGAGTGATAATTTGAGACCACATTAATAATCTTTAAATTGTCAAACTTTTGCTTACTAGTTTTAGCATCCGTTGAGATTCTTCCTGAATCAGTTATTAAAATGATAGTTGTATCAGTCAAAAGGCTGCACCAAAAAAAAGAAAAATGATAGTTGTGGCTGGGTGTGGTGGCTTTTACGCATGTAATCCCAGTGGTTTGTAAGACTGAGATGGGAGAATCACTTGAGGCCAGGAGTATGAGACCAGCTTGAGCAACTTAGCAAGAACCCTTTATCTACAAAAAAATTTAAAAAATTAGCCACGTGTGGTGGCATGCGCCTATAGTAGCTACTGTGGAGGCTCAGGCAGGAGGATTGCTTGAGCCTAGGAATTAAGGGTTATACTGAACTGTGATTGTGTCACTATACTGTATGTAACCTGGGTGACAGAGCGAGACCCTGACTCTAAAACAAAAACAAAAACAAAAAACTGCTGCAAAGTAGTGATTTTCTAATTTTATTTTTCAAATCGAAATTATAGTAGCCTCTTAAAATGAACTGGGTAACTTTCATTTTTTGCTATTTTATGGAATAACTTTTTTCTGGAAAGCTTTGTGACCTCACCATCTGGGCCTGAATTGTTTTTTTGGAAAGGAATGATGGAAAGATGGGAGATCTTTGCCTATATTACCATATTTTTTTTTTTTTTTTGAGATGGGATCTTGCTATCTTGCTGTGTTGTCCAGGGTGGTTTTGAACTCCTGGGCTCAAGCAATCCTCCTACCTCAGTCTTCTAAGTAGCTGGGACTACAGGTGTGCATAACCATGCCTGGCTGTTTTTATTTTTATGTTATTTATTTATTTTTTTTTTTGAGACAAAGTCTTGCTCTGTTGCCGAGGCTAGAGTACAGTGGCATGATCATAGATAGCTCCTGGGCTCACGTGATTCTCCTGCCTGAGCCTCCTGAGTAGCTGCTGGGACTACAGGTTTGTACCACCACACCCAGCTAGTTTTTCTTTTTCTTTTTTTTTTTTTGTAGAGATGGGATCTCACTCTTGCTCAGGCCTATCTCAAACTTCCAAGCTCAAGCAGTCCTCCCACTTCAGCCTCCCAGAGTGCTAGGATTATAGGCATGAGCCAGCACACACGGCCTGTTGTTAATTCTTAGGAGTGAATTCAGATTCTCTTATTTTCTCTCACACTAATTCTGGGATTTTATGTTTTTCTAAGAATATATTCATTTCATTATTAATTTAGTAAGTTTATTAATCTGCAATTTATGATACTAATGTTAACTTTTAATCTCTATAGTCTTTAGTTATTTCTTCTTTGTAGTTTGCATTGTTTGTTTCTTCACTGCTTGATCAGTTTTGCCAAAGTCCGGGTTATTGTTATTAATGTTTTAAAAGAACCAGCTATGGTTTCTCCATTTCATTGTTTTCCATTCTTTTAAAATTTGTCCTGCATGTTTGTTTGAGTTTTCTCTGTTGCTCTTTTTCTAACTTTTTTTGAATTAAATAATTAACTCACATTATTTTGAGACAAGACCTTGCTATGTTGCCCAGGTTGGTCTCAAACTTCTGGGCTCAAGTGGTCTTCCCACCTCGGCCTCTGGAGTAGCTGGGATTATAGGTGTGAACTTTACTGTGTCTGGCTTTAACTCACTTATTTTTAAGTTACCTGTTTCCTGATAAAAAATATTTATAAATTTGTGTTAAAGTACTACTTAAGCTGAGTGTCACAAATTTTGGATTAGTGCTTTTATTATTTCTTGATATTTTTTTGATTTTTTCTTATGATTTTTTAAAAATTTCCTGAACTCAAGGATTATTAGTTTTTAAAATTTAGTTTCTAAATATAATCTGTTGTTTTGTTATGGTTTCTAATTATAGGATATAGGACATAGTCTCTTCAGTATATATTCCTTTGGATAATATTGAGACTTCGTTTATGATCTTATGCATAACTATGGCCTGAGAGTTAAATAAAGCTCATTTTCACCTTTTTTTATACATCCTGCAAGGTAAAATGGTTTTTATACTTCAAAATGTTGAAAAGAAGATTAATATTTTGGGATAGGCTAAAAAAATAGATGAGATCCAAATCTCAGTGTCTAAATTGTATTGGAACACAGCTATGCTTGTTTCTGTGTTATCTGTGGTTGCTTTTGTGCCTGCAATAGCACAGTTGAGTAGTTGTGAACAGAGGCTGTATAGGCCACAAAACCTAAAATACTATTTATATTTGGCCTGTATTAGTCCATTTTGCATTGATACAAAGAAAATGCCCAAGACTGGGTAATTTATAAAGAAAGGTTTATTTGGCTCATGGTTCAAACCTGCAGACTGTACAAGAAGCATTGCACTAGTGTCTGCTTCTGGTGAGGGCTTCCGGTAGAAGGTGAAGGGGAAGGAGGTGGTGTCAGGCTTTTTCTAAACTAGGAGCTCTTGGGTGAATTAATAAAGTGAGAACTCACTCGTCGGGGGAGGACACCAAGCCATTCATGAGGGATCTGCCCTCATTACCCACACACCTCCCACCAGGTCCCACATTCAACACTGGGGATCACATTTCAACATGAGATTTGGAGGAGCCAAACATCCAAACCATATCATGGCCCTTTTATAGGTAATAGTTTGCTAACGTGTGTATTCTTAGCTGGATATCTGGTTCTGCATTCAATGTTATCTGTAAACTTAAGTCAGTGATTGTGTTATTTATTTTCTCTGATCATATTTTGTATGTTTGGTCTATTGGTCTCTAAGAGGGATGTAGTAAAAATTTCAACTCAGCTGTTGATTTATCTTTTTCTTTTTGTATTTCATCATGATGATGATCCAGAATTTTAGTTCTAGATTATTATAGATATACTTTCTCATTTTCTCTGGACCTCAGCCTTTCTTCATTTTTTTTTTTGTTTTTGTTTCTGTTTTTTTTTTTTTTTTGACAGTATAAACTTCACCAAGATAGCTGATCACTTTTGTTTTTAATATTTTTTATTTTCTTGCATCATCTCTTAGCTTTGTTTTTCTACTGATTTGAGTACTTTTTCCAAGAAGTTTTTAATATGTATCTTTGTGTGGCAAATCCAGTGTGTTTCTTATTCCTGAAAATATTTTTAGGCAAGAATAGAATTTAAAAAGCTTCCTTCCAACGTGTCCTCTCACTGAGACTTTTGGGTCCTCAACCCCAGTCTATAGCCAGTCATCTCCATCAACCCCCACACACAAGTTCAACTTAGTATTTTTAGCTTTCTCAGGATTTTCCTGTCATTATTTTGGTTAGTTCCTGAAATCCACATATATCCCTCTAGCTTTGACAGTTTCTCCATGGTTGAATTTGGAGATGGGAGTTAGCAACTCATGGAAGTTTCAGGCTTCACACCAAAGACCCCCCAGATACCTAGTACAATAAGTACAATACCTAGTACAGTAAGTACAATAAGTACAATAAGGTACTAGATACCTAGTACAATAGATACCCCCCAGATACCTAGTACAATAAGTACAATACCTAGTACAATAAGTACAATACCTAGTACAATAAGTACAATAAGGTACAATATTGTACCTAGTACAATAAGTACAAAGGCTCACTACCTAGCTATGTTATTATGTTATTGTGAAATTTCAGAATTCCATGATGAAGAGATAATTCTGAAAGTTTCCAGGTAGAAATAAGTCAACTTCAAAGAAATGAACTTGGATTTTACCAGCAACACTGTATGCTAAATGAAAGTGGGACAGGCAGTATTTCTGATTTGCTTTTTTTTTTTTGAGACAGAGTCTCACTCTTTTGCCCGGGCTAGAGTGCCGTGGCATCAGCCTAGCTCAGAGCAACCTCAAACTCCTGGGCTCAAGCAATCCTTCTGCCTCAGCCTCCCAAGTAGCTGGAACTACAGGCATGCGCCACCATGCCTGGCTAATTTTTTCTATATATTTTTAGCTGGCCAATTAATTTCTTTCTATTATTAGTAGAGACGGGGTCTCGCTCTTGCTCAGGCTGGTTTCGAACTCCTGACCTTGAGCGATCCACCCGCCTCGGCCTTCAGAGTGCTAGGATTACAGGCGTGAGCCACCGCACCTGGCCTATTTCTGATTTTCTTAAGAAAAATAGTTTTTAACCCAGAATTCTTTACTAAGTCAATCCAAAAGAGAAGTGTAAAGAAGACTCAGGTTGACAGGTGTTTGAAAGATCTAGAAAGCAGTTATTCTAGATTGGAGCAGAATGACAAAGGGCTTTAGGAAAGAGATCTCTGGGGAAAAATAAGGACTGGATAGAATGAAGTGTCATGGAGAGTTTGGGGGAAAAATGGTGCTCTGATAAAGGACAATAGTGTGAGGAAAAATAAAAAGCAATAAAAAGTGTCATAGAGGGCTGGGCACCTGTAATTCCAGCACTTAGGAAGACTGGGTGGGCAGATCACTTGAGGCCAGGAGTTTGAGACCAGTTTGGACAACATGGTGATACTTCTCTCTAAAATAAATAAGTCAACTAGCCAGGTGTGGTGGTATATGCCTGTAGTCTCAGCTACTCAGAGGCTAAGGCAGGAGGATCCCTTGAGCCCAGGAGTTTGAAGCTATAGTGAGCTGCAGTCACATCACTGCACCCAAGTGGTCCTAAGGTTGTGACATTGGACCCCATAGAGTAAAAAAAAGTGAAGTGTGCCAGGATTATGTTTCCTTGAACAATGTTAATATAGTTACAAAAATGTAAATACTGTTTATTGATTTTGAACTTTGAGTCAGCCTTTGGACAGTACATGAATGGACAAAGCCCAGAATGCTGTTGTTGCAGGGTAGAATGAAACAACTATAACCATAAAAAGTGAAGGTGGCAGGAGGGTGGAAAAGAGATTACCAGCACTATCAGCTCTGTCTTTGAGAATAGAGAATCAAGAGGTGATGTTAAATTAACAAGTTAAGCAATGAAATATAAGTATATTATTAAAGTTCAAAGGTACTTATAGAAGAATTGAAATTACAGCATGTATTTCAAACATTGAAAGGACAGAGAAAGGAGGAAGTCTAACAGCTAAATTAAGTTTTCATATTAGAGATCAACTTGTTTATTTTTAAAAGTGATAACTCAAAAATAGTGGTATAAGCATTATTATCTAGGGTTATTGGGACAACCATTAGAATAAATGAGAACTGTTAGGATTGGGGTGGAAAGATTTATTTTTATCATATAAACTCTCCTGTAATATTTGATTTGTTATAGTACATGTAAATAAGTTAAAGAATAGAAGTAATTTACCGTAAAGTCAACTATGTATATATGTAACTCTCATTCTCAGCCTACTCAGCTTTGTCTCCATACCCCTTCTTTCCCTCCAAAGAAAGAAGGGTGTTTTTTTTTTTTTTTTACCCTTCCAGTTCCTTTTTTTTATGTTTCTAACAAAAGTAAGACATGATAGTTCCTTTTTTAATAAAAGTAAAGATACACATGTTTTTCTTCCCTTTCTAATATAAAAGGCAGCATATTTATATAAGCTGTTCTATACTTTGATTTTTCAACAATACATAAGGAATTTTACTCAAAGTCTGCCCTTCCATTTTTAAAAGTTGAAAATGTTATAATTTGTGGATATAACAGTTATTTATCAACTTTTGTATTGGTGGCTCATGTTATTTCCAATATTGTGCTCTAATACTTTCTTATGAGTAGTCTTATATGTCATGAAATATGTATGCAAGTATATTTGTGAAGTAGAGTTTAAACATGGGATTGCTGTATATCAAAAGTTAAATGTCTTTCTAGGTAAACAGTACCAGGTTCACCTCCGTTGCTCCATTTTGCACTTCCAGTTCTGACCAAAAGAGTCTTCTGTCAAGCTTAATGTTTCACTTTAGTCACCTTTTTTTGTGTGTGTGAATGAGGAAAGCATATCTTTAAGGGCCATTTGTATTTCCTTTGGGTTACTGGTTCTTATTTTTCTGTTGGCTCAGTCTTCTCCTTCTTCTTCTCAATTTCCAGAAGCTTTTTGTAAATAGAGAGGTAAGCCCTTTGTCTATAATGAATTTCAGATATTTTTCTCAATGTGTTATTTGACTTGCTTGTGGAAGCTTTCTGCTGAGTCTTTTGACTTTTGGATAATTGAACTTCCTGCCGTTTTGTATAGCCGTGGATTTTGAGTCATAATTAGGCTCTCCCATTGGAGGGTCATAAAGGAATTCAATCGTATTTTCTTGTAATACTTGTATGATTATTTTTTACGTTTAGATCTTGATTCATTTGGGCTTTATCCTAGTGTGTGGTATAAGATATGGAAATCAATTTTTATCATTTTCCAAATGGTTACCCAGTTGTCCAAATACCATTTATTATAAGGTCCATTTTAAAGTGTAAATTGATATACTTTAGCTGTTGCTAGTGTTGTGTCATGATCATGTATGTAAGACCCTGATTATTCTTACTGCCTGTTAATCTCAGATAGAATTCAGCAGGCATCGGGACTAGAGTAGGAAAGCAAATTTCTTTTTAAATAATAATAGCTATCCAGTCCTTTATGTGTATTTCTGCATGTAATCCTTACAGCAACACTATGAGGAAGATATTTTTAATTTCCCCATTTCAGATGAAGAAACTGAGGTGCAGGAGACCAAATAAGTTATCCATCACACAATACGTGGTTGAACCAGGATATTTGAATCAAGGGATCTGATTTCTATAGCCTGTGCCATTTAACCCTATGACTGATACTATATCCTGTCTCTCTAATCTTACGGAGGCAGCACAGATCTTCCATTTTCCCCCTTCTCAAATCTATTGCTAATCTGGTACAGTAGCAGCAGCAGTAGCTGTAGAAATAGAATCTTACCTTTAAGGGAGTATGCATGGTTTCCAGTCTTACCAGAGAACTCTAAGAAAAATTGACTTGGTTGATCATTTGGGCTTGGCAAGCGTGCAGAAAAGAGTTAATGTGGCAGGCTTGAGATGGCTATCCTTAGAAAGACTTCTTAGCTGGGCACGATGGCTCACGCCTGTAATCCTAGCACTCTGGGAGGCTAAGGTGGGTGGATTGCTTGAGTTTAGGAGTTCGAGACCGCCCTGAGCAAGAACGAGACCCCCCTCTCTACTAAACATAGAAAAAAATTAGCTGGACAAATAAAAATAGAAACAAACAAAATTAGCCAGATGTGGT
>CAUYRT010049975.1:0-20079 GCA_963574885.1 Lepilemur ruficaudatus
GGCCGGGCGCGGTGGCTCACGCCTGTAATCCTAGCACTCTGGGAGGCCGAGGTGGGTGGATCGCTCAAGGTCAGGAGTTCGAAACCAGCCTGAGCAAGAGTGAGACCCCGTCTCTACTATAAATAGAAAGAAAGAAATTAATTGGCCAACTAAAGATATATAGAAAAAAATTAGCTGGGCATGGTGGCGCGTGCCTGTAGTCCCAGGTACTCGGGAGGCTGAGGCAGAAGGATTGCTTGAGCCCAGGAGTTTGAGGTTGCTGTGAGCTAAGCTGACGCCACGGCACTCAGTCTAGCCTGGGCAACAGAGTGAGACTCTGTCTCAAAAAAAAAAAAAAAAAAATGGCTGAGTAGAGTACTCCATGGTATACATGTACCTCATTTTGTTAATCGTCTCATGGATTGATGGGCACTTGGGTTGTTTCCACTTCTTTGCAATTGTGAATTGTGCTGCTATAAACATTCGAGTGCAGGCCGGGCGCGGTGGCTCACGCCAGTAATCCTAGCACTCTGGGAGGCCGAGGTGGGAGGATCGTTTGAGTTCAGGAGTTCAAGACCAGCCTGAGCAAGGGGGAGACCCAGTCTCTACTAAAAAAAAAAAAAAGAAAGAAATTAGCTGGACAATTAAAAATATATAGAAAAAAATTAGCTGGGCATGGTGGCACATGCCTGTAGTCCCCAGCTACTCGGGAGGCTGACGCAGAAGGATTGCTTGAGCCCAGGAGTTTGAGGTTGCTGTGAGCTAGGCTGACGCCACGGAACTCTAGCCCGGGCAACAGAGTGAGACTCTGTCTCAAAAAAAAAAAAAAAGGAAAATTCTAGTGCAGCATTCTTTCAAGTAAACCTCACCCAACTCCTCACAGACAAGCACTATTAATGTTCTTATTTTGTGATAAGAAATTAACTGTTTTGTTGAAAATCACATAGCTAATTAAGAAGCAAAAAACAGGTTTTGAATTAGACTATAAATTCAGAATATTAACCAATACACTATATTGCCTTTTTCTATCTTGTTTTTTCCCTAAAAATGCCTATTGTTCTGTCTTGCATGACATCATTCCATAACCACTTAAAATCATACACCCAAACTTAACCATATATTTTTAATTTAAATATATAGATAAGTCTGTTTCTATAGATTCAAGCACCAACGTTGGAAGATGATGCTTCGTAAAACAGCATAAGGACAGAGAAACATTTCTCTGCTGCTGCTTCAATGTAACATATAATCAGAAATACATCATCTCAACTTGCCATACTAGCAATAAAGTAAGATTGATCATATAACAAAAGAGTCTCTTGGTGCCTGAGTCATTTGGTTTAAAAAAATGACTCAAGGCAACAATTTAAAATAATCCATCAAGCTTTCATGCTTAATATATACTTATTCTTTTCTTAATCCAATTTTCTTCTTAGAAATGATATATCATGCTTCGATGCTTAAAATATACTTATTCTTTCCTTGATCTAATTCTCCTCTTTTAGTGGCATAAAAGTACTTATCATCTTCCCTTCTTTTTCTCCCGTAGGGTGCCAGTTCAACACTTGGCATCTTCTGGGAATTAAAGAATCCTCTCAAAGTCTGAGATCCTCTGGATATAAACTGGTTCTAAGGGGCAAACAGAAAAGACACCCAGGATGTGTGGATGAATGTGCTCCAGTAAATAACTCGTTTCTCCTAGTGGATATATTTTGGGGTGTCTATCTAGCCAAATAGCCAGTGACTATCCCTGTCACCAGGAATTGTCCTTGCAAACTCCCTCCTTCTCACCCCCATTTGTCAAGGTGATACCCCTTGGAGAAGAGGCTGTTTGTACATGCATTCCCACCTCATCGGCTACAGAAAATTGTCTGGGATGAGCACCTAACCCAAGTTAGGGCAACCGGAACCTCTTTCCCAGGAAATCTGCAGGTTCAATTCTGAGATTCAAGCTCCACCTGGGTTTTAGGGCAGCAGAGACATAAAAGCTCAGAAACTGTGAGTGGCAGGTGTGCAGAAAGCTGATCTGCAGGGAAAGAAGAAAGAAATGGTTGTGCAGAGAAAAGCAGAAGTGTGTGTGTGTGTGTGTGTGTGTGTGCGTGAGAGAGAGACAGCGAGAGAGAAAGAGAGTGAGTGTATTCCCCAGCTTTTCAACAATTTGAGTTTGATTTCAGTTTGATTTCAGGCCCTTTCTGAGTCTCCATCGTGTAGGTTACATAAGGCAGACCAGCAGCCTTATAATGAATTCTTGTTTTGGTTAAGTTAGCTTCTGCACTTGGAACCAGAACCCTAATTGATACACATTAAGAGAATGACTGGAGTGATAAATGTGGCAACAATAGCTAATGGACACAGTGGACGTGTTAAATTAAAGCTGACATTCCTTTTTATCAAAAGCTGCAATCAACCCTAATCATTCAGAAAGCGGTTGCCTTAGAGATGTATTATCCAGTCCATTCCTTCTGCTCCTCTTCCCGCTCATTCATTCATTGATTCAACGAATATTTAATGTGTTCCTGTGCTGCGCCAGGTGTGCTATTAGGGGCTGGGGACACAATCTTGAATAAGAGAAAGTCCTTTTCCCCTTGGAGCTTCAATCCCACGGGGAAAATAGAGAACAAAAAACGAATAAACAGGTCAATTAAATACGTACTGGAAAGGAAATAAATAACGTGCCATGGCAGAGATAAAATGGCTAGGGAAGGCCTGTTTGAAGAGGGACGCTGAGATTGGCAGGAGAAGAGGGAGCCAGCTAGGGAGAGGCCCTGAGCAGGGCAGAACCTGTCGTGCTACAGGAATGGGCAGAAAACCAGTGGGACTGGAGAAGCTTGTTGAGGGAGAGGAGAGAGTGAGGGAGAAAGGCAGTGAGCGTGGTTCAAACCCAAGCAGCAGCAGCCAGACCCTGGAGGGGCCTGCGGGCCATGGTGAGGAGTTTGGATTTCACTCCACTTGAAATGGGAAGCTATTGAAAGGCTTTCAGTAGGAAAGTGAATTATAAACCACCATATAAAGAGATTACTCTGGCTGCTGGGCCCGTGGAATGGCTTGAACAGGGCAAGAGCAGAAGGGGCTAGAGGCTAACACGGCTGGGAGATGATGGCAGTATCAAGGCGGGAGACGCCAGGAGCTTGGAACAGGCAGGTGGCCGTGGGGGTGGCGAGAAGTGGGTGAATGCAAGTTATATTTCAGAGACAGAGCTGACCGAATGTGAGCGGGAGGGAAAAGGATCAGATGGAAGGGATGAGGGAAAGGAAAGAATCAAAGGCGAGTCCAAGTCTTTGGCATAATAAGAGGGTAGATTTGGGGACCATTTCCTGAGATGGAGGATACCGGACAAAGACCAGTTTGGCAAATTAGGATATTAAGAGTTTCCGTGTGGGGCTCACATTTTGGTGACTCCCCCTTGCTGTAGGTTGAGGAGAGAAAGGGGGAACTGTAGCTCACTCAGACAGGGGATGATGTGTGTATTATAGAAGCCGCTCCATCAGGGGCAGTCTGAACTGGCTTGGAAGGGTTTTGGTCTCTAAAAGATAGTGTGGGCTGAAAATCAGGTTTGCATCTTTTTGGGCAGAGACAGAGACAGAGACAGGGACAGAGAGACAGAGAGAGTGTGCAGAAGTGAATGTGAGGCTTGCCAAAGATTATTTGTCCTGGGTTAATTCTCTGATAGAAGAAGAACAAATTCTACTTAAAAGGCGGACAACTAGAAAACGAGTTGACTTACTGCAGTGCGCATAATTGCAATACACAATGTATTGATTTTAAAGATTGTTTGTGGTTGTGATTTTCATAAAGCAAAGGCCCTAATCCTGGCTGCACATTAGAATCTCTTGAGAGCATTTAAAAAACACCACCACCCAGACTTCACCCAAGACCAATGAATCAAACTCTTTGGGAGTAAGATCCAGTTACCAGCATTTTTTTCAAAGCTCTCCTCAGATTATTCCAATGTATAGCTATGGTATGTGACAATCGTTGATAAAAAGCAATTTAAACATAGCTCATGACATTTAAAAATGGCCATTTTGGTAAGCTGTTAGCCTGCAAGAAATGATTCTAAACTAAGCAATGCCTTGAACCAAGAAAAGGCACAATTTGTCATGATTTTCCTGAGTGATTTTTCATATCACGAGATAGTGGATGTGTCCATCACTCAATGCCAGTTGCTCATAAGGAAATCTCCCTAAAGCAAAACTCGCCAGCCAATTCATGTCCAAACTACCCAGCTGGTGGACGACTCAATGCATTACTTTTCGGCACATTGATTCTACTAGAGATGGAACTATCCCCAACTGTGCAAAATGTACTTGTTTTCCTCACCACTGTGTCAAATGGCAGCTCCTGGGCTGTTTCTGTTTGGAACACTCGGTGGCTTGCAAAGCCAGCTGTTGTCATGGTCGAGTGTTTCACACAGCTTGGCTTAGGTCAGAGCCACACTAATGGGAACCCTGCCGCTGCTCAGCTATGAAATTTCCTGATTAAGGAAATGAGAGGAAATAAGTCATTAACTAGCACCTACACACAGCACACCGACTTGGAGAGTTTTTTTTTTTTTTCCCTTTCTTTCTTTCTTTCTTTGGGAGAATTAAAAGCAGAAGATGCTGCTGTTACAATTCCCTGAAATAAGATGACAGAATCAAGGACGAACATTTAACAGCTGTTTTGGAACTGATTCTGGGAATAAGCAAAAAAGCTGCCTATGGTTTCGCCACAGTTAAAAAGCACAAACTCGCTGTGATTCATACATGGTCTATAGCATGCGAGCAGAGCCAAGGAAATGATGCCAAGAAAAGACAAGGACAAAAAGAGAGGTTTAATCATCATGATGGTTACAATTATAATTAAATGTAAACTTGAGAAGAGGATTGCTTCACTCTGTTAAGAAGGCCAAGGCTTTGGAGGAAGTCTACAGCAAGTGGACCAAAGGCTGTTGTTAAATTTCTCTCCCTACTCAAAGAACTTCAAACTTTAATCTATTAGGAATATTTATAAAATACATAAAAAGATAATATTATTTTGATGGCTCGCATGAAAATTCTTAATTTCAATTCTCTTTCTCTCTCTCTCTCCCTTTCGCTCTCTTTCTCTTTCTTACCTTCCTGCCTTAAATTTTTAAAAATAAGCCTGTTTAGAGTAGAAGCTGAGCTGGCAAGGGGCCTAAGTATGAGCAAGGAAAGGAATTTGTGTTTTGAACCAGAGAGGGAGAGGAAAGAAAAAAAGTTAAGTGAGGAGAAAGTGGAGTGAGCAAGATGGCTGAAGAATGTGGGGCATCCTATGTAACCCCCAAACCTTTAGTAAAGTTCTACACTCACAAAATGCTTGTGATGTGTGTGTGTCTGTGTGTGTGTGATTAGGAATCTTGTGCAACAACCGGGAAGGGGTCTGACCTTTGGCAAGGGAAGGAATCAAGAACACATGCAGGGACAACAAATTAGGACCATGAAGTAGAGAGTCCGGAATTTGCAGAAATTGCAGGGAGGGCTGTGGATGCTCATTGCCGGTGATAGTTGGGGTTTCAGCCAAGTTTACCTTAACCTCTGAAGTCCAAAGAGGCTTCATCTGCGATATATCTGCAAGGATTTGGGAGAAGTTTTTCATTTAAGCTACGTGGCTGTGAAGCCATGCAGTGGTTTTTCGTTGAGTTCTGTGCACTGTATTTTTTGAGTCATACCTGGAATAATTATCAAGTTTCTACGAGGTACGTGAATCCCTAATGCACACTTCCCAAATCTGACTACGTTAGGTGTCAGTCTAAGAGGTTAGACAATATCTGTCATCTGGCCAACCACATCAATCCATCCACCCATTCACTTGGCAAGCATATTGAGCACTCTTATGTTTAAGGCACTGTACTAGGAACTTGGGGACAAATAGGTATGGGCAGGACATAGATCCTGATCTCAAGGAGCCTGGTCTAATAATGAAACTGTAGTAGGTTGAATTTTGTCCACGCCCCCCCCTCCCCAAATATGTCCAGGTCCTAACATCTGGTACACATCTGGTACCTACGAATGCAGCCTTATTTGGAAATATGGTCTTTGTAGGTGTAATTAAGTTACAGATCTTAGGATGAGATCATTCTGGATTTAAGGTGAGCTGTAAATCCGATGACACTGTCCTTATAAAAGACAGAAAAGGAAAAGACACAGAGAAAAGATGGCCATGTGAAGAAGCAAGTAGAGAGCCTTATGCAGGTACAAGCAAAGGAACGCTAAGGGCTGCTGGCAGCCACCAGAAGCCGGGAGAGCGACATGGAATTGTTTTTCCCTCAGAGCCTTCAGAGGGAACCAGCTCTGCTGACACCTTGATTTTGGACTTCTGGCCTCCAGAAGTGTGAGAGAATCCATGTCTGGGTTTTTTTTCCCAAGGCACTGAGTTTGTGGTTATTCATTACGGCAGCCCTAGGAAACCAATACAGCAACTGGTGCTGCAGTAGCTCAGTACCAGGCAGAAAAGGGTAAATGCTACACAACAGTATAATAAGGGGCTTTGACAATTTAGTTGGAGAAGAGCTGACAAAGTTAGTGGGAGTGCAGAAGAGGAAGCAGTTCACAGAAGACTTTATGGTGGTAGCAACATCTGTGATAGATCTTCAGGGGAAAATATGATTGTGACATTCAGAGATGGTGATGTAATAAATTGGTCACATGGTTCCAATGAACTCCAGTGTACTGTACTTCTGTGGTCCCCAACCCCTGGGCTGTGGACCGGTACCAGTCCGTGGCCTGTTAGGAACCGGGCCTCACGGCAGGAGGTGAGTGGCAGGTGAGCAAGAGCAAAGCTTCACCTGTATTTACAGCCACTGCCCATTGCTCGCGTCACTGCATAAGCTCCGCCTCCTGGCAGATCGTGGCGGCATTGGATTCTCACAGGAGCTTGAACCCTACTGTAAACTGCGCATGCGAGGGATCTAGGTTGCATGCTCTTTATGAGAATCTAGTGCCTGATGATCTGAGGTGGAGCTGAGGCGGTGATGCTAGCGCTGGGGAGTGGCTGCAAATACAGATTATCATTAGCAGAGAGGTTTGACTGCATAATAAATGTAATGCACTTGAATCATCCCCATAACACCCCCCTCCACCCTGACTGTGGACAAATTGTCTTCTATGAAACCGGCCCCTGGTGCCAAAAAGGTTGGGGACCGCTGCTGTGCTTCACATAGAACGTTGGTGTGGCTACCAAAGAAGCGACAGCACCCTCTGGTGGAAACACGAAAACTCTCCTTAACTATACCACTCAACCCTCACTAAAGAATTTTTTAACAGCTTTATTGAGGAATAATCGATACACACAGAACTGCACATATTTAATGTGTACAATTTAAGTGTACAATTTTATAAGTTTGAACATATGAAAACACCCACGATACCATCACCATGATTAAGGTAGTAGATATATCTAACACCTCCCAAAGCTTCCTTAGGTCCCTTTGGTTTGTTTGGTTTTATTTTGTGGTAAGGACATTTAAAATGAGATCTACTCTACTAACAGATTTTTAAGCACACGATACTGTATTGTTAACTATAGGCACTATGTTGTACAGAAGATCTCTAGAACTTACTCATCTAGCAAAACTGAAACTTTATACCCATTGAACAGCAACTCCCCATTTCCCCCACCCCCATCCCCTGGCAACCACTATTGTAGTCTCTGCTTCTATGAGTCTGGCTATTTTAGATATCCCTGGCTATGTCAGACATTGAGGCTCCAATAGTCGAGTGTCTGGGTCCAGTGAGATATCAGGCAGACTATTTACACTGTATTCCATGCTGTGGTGTGGAGGGAGGCTGGACCAAGCAGAAATCCCAAGAGCCCCTATTACTCTGCCCTATATAGCCTAGAGACTGGCCAAGTTTGAGGAGACAGAGTTCTAGCGAGTTCTTCTTCCCTGGGTCTCACGTGCTCCCTCCAAGGCCAAGGGCTCCCCACTAGAAGAAGGTCCATTTAGCTCCATCTGAACGCCCAGGGAGAAGAGATGGAGAGAATCCACTTACGGGAGGAGGAAGATAAATTTCATCCCTCCCCTCTCCTGTAGAATGTTCCTCCACAATTTCTCCTGCAGTGCAGGATGAGTGAGGGATCCCATTGCATCACTTTGCCCTGAAACCCACAGACACCCTCCCTGACACTGAGCGTGGAGGCTCAGCAGAGGGCTGGAAGACTGCGCCACGCAAATTGTTTTACGTTTCATATCTAACTTTATCCTTGTAAACAATTCTACATGTTAAGCATTGTTTACCCCCATTTTATAGTCTAGGAAACTGAAGTTCAGAGAGGTCACACAACTTTTGAAAGTCACACCACTAGTAAGAAATGCACTTAGGTAGAACTGATTTTTAAAATCAAGATATAATTCACATACTGTAAAAGTCACCCTTTAAAAGTGTTCAACTCAGTGGTTTTAATATGTTGACAAAGTCGTGCATCCATTATCACTGTCTAATTCCAGAACATTTTCATCACCCTAAAAAGAAACCTTGTACCCATTAGCTGTCACTCTCCATTCCCCCCTTCACCCAGCCCCTGGTAACCACTAATCTACTTTCTTTCTGTTTAGATTTACCTATTCTGGACACTTCACATGAATGGAGTCACACGATATGGGGCCTTTTGTGTCCGGCTTCTTTCACTTAGCGTAATGTTTTCAAGGGTCATCCATGTTGTAGCATGAATCAGTATCTCATTCCTTTTTATGGCAGGATAATATTCCATTATGTGGATATACCACATTTTAAAAAACATTCATCAGTTGGTGAACATGTGGATTATTTTCATTTGTTAGCTATTATGAATTGTGCTACTGTGAATATTCATGTCCAACTTTTTGTGTGGACATATGCTTTCAATCCTCTTGGGCATATAGCTAGGAGTGGAATGGCTGGGTCGTATGGGAACTCTGTGTTTAACTTTTTGAGGACGTGCCGAAGTGTGTTCCAAAGCAGCTGCACCATTTTACATTCTCACCAGCAGTGTGTGAGAGTGTACCAATTGCTCCACAGTCTCACAGGCAAAACTGATTTTAAAATGTTCTTTTTCCCCTCCCTCCCTTTCACCCTTAAACACACACACACACAGCCTATTATGGACAAGGTGCCATGCCTAGCGCTAGGGCTTCAAAGATTAAAGTGCTACTGTCTCCATACTCTAAGAATCTTTAGCACAGGGGAGACAAGAGCATATTCTGCTTCTTGCGAAATATAAAGATGAACTGTAAAAATTCATGCTAACAATTTAAATTTTTTTCACTTAGAATGACATTAAATAGCAAATTAAAAAAAAAAACACCATGGTGAGTTGAGGAAGACAGACTGTAGAAGAAAGAAAGATACTTTATATATATATATATATATATATATATTTTTTTTTTTTGAGACAGAGTCTCACTGTGTTGCCCGGGCTAGAGTGCCGTGGCATCAGCCTAGCTCACAGCAACCTCAAACTCCTAGGCTCAAGTGATCCTTCTGCCTCAGCCTCCAGAGTAGCTGGGACTACAGGCACGCACCACCATGCCCAGATAATTTTTTTTTCTATATATTTTTAGTTGGCCAATTAATTTCTTTCTAATTTTAGTAGAGACAGGGTCTCGCTCTTACTCAGGCTGGTGTCGAACTCCTGACCTTGAGCGATCCTCCTGCCTTGGCCTCCCAGAGTGCTAGGATTACAGGCGTGAGCCACCGCGCCCGGCCAGCTTTATATTTTAATAGTTATAATGGCACTCATTTCCTGCTTCTTGAGCAAGGGGTCCCGCATCTTCATTTTGCACTGGGCCCCACAAATCATGAGCCATACAGCGAGCGACAGAGAGAGTGCTACAAGATTATGTGGCGAAGGGTGTGGATACTGGGAGGGGTGAAGAATGGGGCCTTCCATGTAATTTACCACATCATGCATTTGATAGGCTGGGGAAGTTTTTATTTTGTGAGGAGGGAGTGAAGATTCATAACTCTCAGATCTTTAAAGTTTCTTCTCAAGAGTGATACAGGATGACACTGGATTCAGTATGAACACTTGACCATATGTGGTTCTATTTTAAATTTATACATGAGGTATAATTTGGAACCAATTGCTGGTTTGTCTCTCAACTGCAAACACCGGAAAGCCTTAGCTGGTCTTGCTCACTGCTGACATCCTTAAGAGGGTTGTTTTTGCTAAGGAGTCCATAAATTACTCTGATTAGCTATCCCCTTGAGTTATAGAGAAGGTGAGATAGCAGCGATGACGAGAAAATCAGCCAGAGAAAATATCTGACTTCAATGTCCCATCGCATTGATATTCTTGTCTTCAAATCAAACTTCTTTGCTATTATTTTCTTTTTGTTTCTGGATCCAATTTCTATAACTTGTATTATAAATGGACTCATATTTGGCGGAAGATGCAGACTTCCACCCAAGGTTTCTTCATTTCTTATCCAAGGTCACTTGGGTAGTGACCAGAAGACCCAAGGCTAGAACCCATATCTCCATAATTTCTCTTTTGCTTGAAAAGAGAGTTGCACTGCATTTTTATAGACTATTAAGTCATTTTTGGAAATATTATTTAGGGGCCACCTATTTATATTATTTTGTGTTTTTTTCACTTTAATTACTGAGATATAAACCTCCATCTGGCTAAAAAAGTTTAATTTGCACAAAACCATTATCATGGATAGTTTTTAAGACTTCAAAAAAGTTCTTTGTTGGCAATTCTATTAACCATTAGACAAGAAATTAGAGAAACCAACCCACTGTCTGCTTAATTCAGCTCTTCAAAAGAGTTTCACTTAGGAATATGTGTTTCCATCCCAGAAATGATTAGCGGATGGTTAAATTACAAGAGGAGGGAGAATTAACATTTTGAATGAAAGGGTACATAATGAGAGAGTTTGAAGTGGAAGAAAATTGCTTTCAAATAGAATGGGATTTTGAACAAGAGAAAAACTGGTCCAGCTATTTATGTATATTATCAGTTTCAATCATTACACTTTGGGCTCCTTTTCAATTCTGGCCAGTCTTTCTTAACTTGCTAAATGCTTCAGCTTTACTGTCCATGGTTTTGCTGGAGTCATGCTGTTAAAAATAGAGGTACGTTGTCCAATTAGAGGTCCCCCAGAAGGTGTGCAGCCTGCTCAATGGCATAAGAGGCAGGATAAAGCTCGTCTCTCTTCCTTTTCTCTTTCTCACTCTCTCTTTTAATTTATTTTTTAAAAATTGTTTTACTGTGGTAAAAAACACATAACATAACATTTACCATCTGTCTTAGTCTGTTTTGTGTTGCTATAACAGAATGCCACAGACTGTGTAATTTATAAAGAACAGAGATTTATTTCTTACAGTTCTGGAGGCTGGGAAGTACAAGGTCAAGGGGTCGGCAGCTGGCAAGGGCCTTCTTGCTGTGTCATCCCATGGCAGAAGGCTGAAGGGCAAGAGAGAGCAAAAGAACAAGAGGTCCAACTTGCTTTTATAACAACCCATTCCCAAGATAACGAACCCACTCCCTCCATGATGACATTAATCCATTCATTAGGGCAGAGCTCTCCTGGCCTAAACACCTCTTAATGGTTCCACCTCTTGATAGAATCACACTGGCAGTTACATTCCAACATGAGTTTTGGAGAGGACATTCAAGCCATAGCACCATCTTAACCATTTTTATGTGTATAGTTCAGTAGTGTTAAGTATACTCACAATGTTGTGCAACCATCTCCAGAACTTTTTCATCTTGCTGAATTGAAACTCTGTATCCACTAAACACTAATTCCTCCCCCTCCCTTGACAACCCGCTCCCCTCAGCCCTTGACAACCACCTTTCTACTTTCTGTTTCTAGGAGTTTGACTACTCTAGATACTTCATATGAGTGGAATCACAGAGTATTTGTCCTTTTGTGACTGACTTATTTTGCTTAGCATGTGTCCCTGAGGTTTATCCGTATTGTAGCATGGGACAGGATTTCCTTCTTCTCTTTCTCTTTACTCTCCTTGTCATTACTGGGTTGAGAATAGGTCTGGTCTGTGGGACACGCGCTTGCTGGGGGCTTTCATCCATGAGGAAAGAAAGGCCTTCAGGTTCTGTGCCCTGGGAGAGGCAGGCAGAACTCTAGCAAATTACTCACAGGAAGTCTAAGATGCAAAGGGAGTCATCTAGGTAAAGCCATGCAAGTCAGATCAAATCCAAGGGGTTTCACTGTACTGATATGAGGCAGCCTCTTTGGGACTTGATCCTGCCAACATGGCGGTCAGAGAAGTGATTGAAAACTCTCAGGGGCAAAACATTGGAAGATTTTTTCCATTCATCAATTCATCCTCAAATACTGATGACAATTTTAACATCTGCTAATGGGGGCCTCTCAGTCATTTGGCAAATCCACACTCCTGGATGGGCCAGGGGGTTAACGCTTAGGGGGAAATCTTGGCCATGGCGGATGGCCTTCTTCCAGGTCTTGGGTGGATTGTTCTGAGGTAAATCTCCTACAGGCCCTCAGATGGGCCCCTATGCTGTTGAGCCACGCTTGCAAAAAGTGATAACTTCCCACAGTGAACCGCCTATGTGCAAGCTGTTGCCTCTTGATCTGTGTTTGGAGGGAACTAAAGGTAAGATCCAGCATTTGCATCTGTTGAGAAAAACTGGATGATGGAAAAGGCATAATTGAAATGCAGGTGCTATCAAAGGACACTGCCAGACGGTCTGTCCCAAACATGTCAGAGTAAACTCCCAGGATCTCCTGGCGCATCCATGAACAACCAAAATTATTCCCTTGCTGACTGCTTCAGCTGTTCAAGGGCAGAATGCCCTGACTTGTGTGGACCTGGACCCCACAGATTAATGTCCTGCAGGCTCAACTTGTCCGCCCTTAGCCAAAAGGAGGGACTGAGAAAGTGAAAAACAGCCTTGCTGGCAGTGAGGCTGTGATGTTCCCAACTGAAGATAAATAGCAGCATGGGAAATAAATAACGTTCAGAGAAGGCCACTCTGTGACCATGTTTGGAACTAGACAGAGACAAAGCCACTCCTCAGCCAGGAAAATGATTAACACCTCCCTCCCCTTCGCCCCATAACTCACTGCTACTCCTTTACCAGTGACAATTCTATCACTGTCTTAATCTTCCCAGCTCCCAAATAAAAATTGAGATACCCAATTATTGTATTGCCTCTACCTCCTGATGACATGGAATTCATTCTGAATGTGCTCCTGCTTCCTTAAACTCTCCTTAGAACCTCTTGACACCTGCTTAAATCTTGTAATAATAGACCCCACCCTCATTCTTCTTACTGAAGTGCTCTGAGGTCCCCCCGGAGTGACGTCTTCCTGGCTGCAGCCAGCTGGGTGAAGCTAGTTTGCTTTGGACTATGGGCGTGTCCCTGATGGTCTTCCTTTGCTGGGCATGGGCACTGGCCTCTTTGCTGCCAGCCGATTAGAATCAGAAGAGATGCCAAGGGGAAAAAGATGCCATTTTCAAATGTTTGCTGTTTCATCTTTCCTTTCTCCTGTTTCTCCAACATAATTCAATATCATACATCCCTCGTTGTAAAATATCCTTCCACTGTTTCTTTTAACTTGGGCTCCAGCTCCCCAACAAGTTACTTGACTTTGTTCTCTTCCCTGTAGCCTATCAGAAAACCAACCAACCAACCCCAACCAACCAACCAGCCCCGCCCCCCATCTCCAAACTCCATAACAACAACAACAAAAAATCCTCCTACCTTATTAGGCAGAGCAATTTATCTCACTCAAACCTTTACTTCAACACTCAGCTCCTTTGCAAATCTGAAGACTCATTAATCAATGAGAAATGGAAACTAACCTAAATATCCAGTAATAGGAACATAGTTAAGTAGTTTGTAGTGCATCAACTGAGTGGACCATCTTGCAGCTGTTAAAAAAAAGGCAATTAAGACCATCTAGAAAGAAGAAAAATTGTTTATGAAGCAATTGGAAAATTGTTCATGAAACATTTATGAAAATTAAGCATAATACAAAAAGTGATAAGCAGTGTGATTATAACTAGGTAACAGTCATCTATATGTGATTACAGGCCTCAACTGGGTGCCCAGGAGGGATTTATAATAGATATGGCTCCAATGGCATGAGGAGTAGGCCCAACAGGGCTCTATCTGGGTGGGAGATAGAGGAACCTGATGGGCAGGACAGTGTTTGGGACTAGGTGAGTTTGAGTGAGGCACTAGTGCAAAATTTAAGAGTGCAAAAAAAAAAAAAAAACAACCTTCAGTAATCAAGATAAAAATATTTTGATGCAATATTTTTAAAAATCGAAATTAAGGCAAAAAAACTATGATGAACACAATATCAAAATTTGAAAGAAAGATTCGACCCTGCACCTGCTCGACCCTGAGAGTGAACGCCTTAAGCTGCCTCACCCTCGTCCCAGCCCTGGTAAGGAAAATGATTAATCATATAGGGCCAGTGGCTCTTTGTGTGCTCAAGGACTGAGCCCCATTGGGAATACGGGCCACTCCTAACTAACCCCGAAAGGAGGGGAGTCCAAAGTCACTCAGTTGGTTAGGGAATGGTTGCTCGGAGGACGGTGTTTCGATGTAGTCCATTGTTAAGTCGATGTTGCAGGGGCTAGGCTGGGACAAGAAGATATAGCAAATAATAACGCCCTATCCTACCACACAAATCTCCACAAAGAACTACCCTATGAAAGTAACCTAGTTGGGTAATTCTCGGAAAGTCTTAGAGTGTGAAACGGAGGCATGTCTGTGAGTCAGAAGCAGCAGAGGACATCGCTATAGCAACCTGTGTACCTGGGGCATCACTGTCATTGTGGGAGCAAAGGCTGAAGAAGATGCACTAAATGTGCACAAAAATATATGTAGGACAAATCAGACACCCCACCCTCCCAAGAAGCCAGAAGGCAGGCATTTGGAGATGATATTTCTGTGTATTCTGCAGGTTGGCGATGGGGGCTGATCTCTAGAGAGATACAATTTTGTGATTGTTGTAAACCTATTGAACAGCCAGGCTGGGTGGCCTGTGAAAAATCAGTTTCTATGTGCAATTGGCAAAGATTAGAGGGTAATGTTCCTGAACAAAAAACGATCATGAGAGGGAAAGAGTATAATGGCTGTGTGGAATCTTTTAAAATTTTTCCTTTGTGTTTTCATGTGATATTTTCAATTTTAATAAAAGGGAAAATGAAGAAAGTATCACATCCATGAAGTTGCCTATGTAGAATCTGATGCTGCAGCCTAGATTTCAGCAGATGTAAGTGACAATATCTCACATGATCATCTAAAGGTACAATATGTGAGGTTTTATACAGAGCAAGATCTTGATTTTCCTAATCGCATTCTTACTAGAAAGCACTGGGCCGAATTTCTATGAAGATAAAATGTCTATATAATGAGGCCTAAAATAAGAAATGTTGTGTATTAAAATCTAAAACAAAACAAATGATGGCTGGTGATTTGAATGTGTAGCCAAGATCGAAAATCAATGAGACCAGTACTGTCCAACAGAACTTTATGCACTGATGGAAATGTTCTAGATCTGTGCTGTCCAATACAGTAGCCACTAGCCACGTGTGGCTCTTGAGCACTGAAATGGGGCTGGTGGCTGGGAAGCTGAATTTTTAGTTTTATTTCATTTTCAGTAATTTGAATTGAAATGTAAAGAGCCACGCGTGACTCCTGGCTACCGTATTGACCAGCACAGCTGTAGTGCAGTGGTGCTCTACTTTTGGCTGGTATCACCTGGGGAACTTGGTAAAACTCCAAAGGGCCAGGCTGCATCCTACTTCAACAAACCTGGGATTGTGTGTTCTTTATTAGCCTGCCAGGAGATTTTCCATAGCAGCATTTCTCAAACCTTAGTGGGGATCTTGTCAAAATGCAGATTCTGATTCAGTAGGTCTGGCCTGGGGCCTGAGAGTCTGCATTTCTAACAGGCTCCCAGGGGGATGCCAATGCTGCTGGTCCAGGGACCACACTTTGGGTAGCATGGCACTAGATTTCGATTGTATTCGTTTCCTGTTAAGGTAAACTCCTGAATGGATGCTGTCCGCCATTTTTCTACCAGTTGCAGTCAGGAGAAGTTCAGGTGTCTGGGTCATCCATCAGTTGCCCTTTAACTTTCTTCCTTCTCATCAAGCTCAAATCAGGCCAGCTACGTTTTATCCTCCAGCCTCAGTTCCCTGCATACGCGTTTATCGAAACTGCCAGCAAAACCTTGAAGAACAGGTAGAGGTAGAAATCCAAGATAAGAGGCATTTTGATCATCCATGTGTTTTGTTTGGTGTATTATTTTTCTTTCACAATTTACTGCCTGTGTGTGTGTATATGTGTGTGTCTTGGGGGTAAGGGTGGGGGCAGTCAATATGCAAAGTGGGAGAATCACTAGAAAGTTTACTAATTGTGACAGATCACCATGACTGAAAAACAAAAGCTCTGCACAGCGTATGGCACAGAAATGGGAATTGACCTGTATTTGCCGATATTAAACAGTTTTATTCCCTGTAGATATTAGAAAAAATCCCTAACATTATCACTAAAACTTGACAATAAGCATAGATTCCTAATTAGTCCACAGAAGAGAAAAGGGGATATTTAGTGAGTAAGGAGCATTACACTTGATCTTAGCCAAAAGGCCAAGAAGCAATTGGGAACATTACATTGTCTTAACATGGGCTGACTTTTTAAGTCTCAGAAAGTTAAGCGGATCTTTTCATGAGAAATAATGGGCACTCTCTTTTTATTTCTACATGCTGGAGTGTTTCACAATGTCACCCATACACTGGGCAGCTGCTCCTTTCTTAACAACACTCCAAGCCTACAAAACTTCCATTTAGATAAAAGAACTGAATTGCACACCGTGCATCTCAATTACAATCTGTTACAAATTGCAGATGCAGGAGAATGGAGGCTTGTGGGCAAAAGCCTGTGTCTCCTCAGCCTCCCTGCAGGGAAGGGAGCGCGGTTTCCCAGGTCCTGTCTTCTCTGAGCCTGGAGCTGGCTGGCCCTGGGTGAAAAGTCAGTCTGACCACTGTTGCTTGGGTCATCTTTCCCTGTAGATTGGGGGACTACTAGGGTACAGGGATCACGTTACCGTTTCCCACCTTCCTGCTCTTCCTCTATTTCTTTTCAGCCTCCTTTTCTGGCTTATTCGTTTCTTCCCAACCTATAAATGTTGGCCTCCTTCAAGACTCAATCCTTGCCTTTACTTATACATATTTAGCTGCCATGTTGTTTGAGACATACAAGTCCATGACCATTGCTTCTTTCCTTAAAATGTGCCTTCTGCTATTCCAGAATGTCCCTTTTCAGTCTCTGAAGGTTCCCTCACTTTCAATTCCTCCCTTCCTGATGACAATATTGCCATTTGTTTTTTATGATACTGGCTTGCTTTGCTATCTCTTTATTTCTTATAAATTATCTTACAGTTGGGTTGTTTTAAATTCATTTTGATATTTTCTATCTTTTCATAGAAATTAAGTCCATTCTCATCCACTGAAATGACTGATATATTTAATTTTATTTTTTCTCTATTGTGTTTATGCCATATCATTTTACTTTGATGTTTCTTCTTTTTCCTTTTCCTTATTTTCGTTGGTTTTATGAAGTTGCTATCCATTCCATTTTTTGCCCTTGCTAATTTGCAAGTTCCATTGTAATTTTTCATTCTCTTAACAGCAACTTATTAACATCTGGTATTCATAACCAATTGCATATTTTGTTACCGTTACTTGAAAACAAGATCCCCCCAACTATTTTCTCACCGAGACAATCTATTTTCCCTTGCAGCTCTTACTCTAATATGATGAGGTTGTCAGACTATTTTAATTCACCTTCCCCCTCTTGCCCTATCGAGAACTATGCAATGCTCTCTCTTCATCCACCCCTATGCTCGGCACACTCAGTGCCTAGGTTTTTCTGAAGTAGTTTAGTTCTAGATTATTATTAAAATTGCCTTTGCAGCAACCCCTTTTATCTTAAGAATGCTTATTTAGGGTTGGGCGCGGTGGCTCACGCCTGTAATCCTAGCACTCTGGGAGGCCGAGGCAGGAGGATTGCTCAAGGTCAGGAGTTCGAAACCAGCCTGAGCAAGAGTGAGACCTCGTCTCTATTAAAAATACAAAGAAATTAATTGGTCAACTAAAAAAAATATATATATAAAATTAGCCGGGCATGGTGGCGCATGCCTGTAGTCCCAGCTACTCGGGAGGCTGAGGCAGGAGGATCGCCTGAGCCCAGGAGTTTAAGGTTGCTGTGAGCTAGGCTGACGCCATGGCACTCTACCCGGGCAACATAGTGAGACTCTGTCTCAAAAAAAAAACAAAGAATCCTTATTTAGTACTCACATTACATATTCTAAGACGTTCACTTATGATCAGCTTAAACTACTTACTACATATTTTCACAAATACAATCATTACTCATTTAATTTAAACTTTAGTACCTAAGGTCTCTGTTTTTGTTCCACTTGTTTTTTTATTAGAATGATTTCTTATTTTTCTCAAATAGATCACATGGTTGTTAAAATTTTTTAATTCTTAAAAATCCTCAAAAATCTACAAAAAATCTTCTCCTCCTCCTCCTCCACCTCCTCCTCCTCCTTCTTCTTTTTTTGCCCTGATGGAGGAATGAAATATTGGCTGGATGTGGGATTCTTGGGTTATAGTCCTTTACTCCCGGTGGTCTCTGGATGCTATTTCAACATCTTCTAGCTTCTAGGCTTTCCAGTATTGTATATGAGAAGTCCAATGCTCATCTTCTTTTTATTTGCAGATAACTTACTCTTTCTGATTGAAAGCTTATAATTTATTTATTTATTTTTTTGAGACAGAGTCTCACTCTGTTGCCTGGGCTAGAGTGGCGTGGTGTCAGCCTAGCTCACAACAACCTCAAACTCCTGGGCTCAAGCAGTCCTCCTACCTCAGCCTCCTGAGTAGCTGGGACTACAGGCATGCGCCACCATGCCCGGCTAATTTTTTCTATTTTTGGTCTCCCTCTTGCTTAGGCAGGTTTCGAACTCCTGACCTTGAGCGATCCTCCCCGCCTCGGCCTCCCAGAGTGCTAGGATTACAGGCGTGAGCCACTGCGTCCGTCCGGCCCAGGTAAAATGTTCTTACACTTAACCACCCAAAGTACCATACAAGCAAAAATGGATCAGTTAAACTTCATCAACATGTAAATATATATTTCAAGAAGTTTTACCAATCCTTCAAAAATTCTTTCAGGTGGGCGCGGTGGCTCCCGCCCGTAATCCTAGCACTCTGAGAGGCCGAGGTGGGTGGATCGCTCGAGGTCAGGAGTTTGAAACCCACCTGAGCAAGAGGGAAACCCCCGTCTCTAGTAAAAATAGAAGCAAATTAATTGGCCAGCTAAAAAATATATAGAAAAAATTAGCCGGGCATGGTGGCGCATGCCTGTAGTCCCAGCTACCTGGGAGGCTGAGGCAGAAGGATTGCTTGAGCCCAGGAGTTTGAAGTTGCTGTGAGCTAGGCTGATGCCACGGCACCCTAGCCCGGGCAACAGAGCGAGACTCTGTCTAAACAAAAAAAAAAGAAAGAAAGAAATTCTTTCAGAATATAGATGAGTATAGAATGCTTCTGAACTATTTCTATGAGATCAGGCCCCATACCTATGCTAGAAAAAGCCATCACAAGAAGGGAAAACTAAAAATCATCATTCCTTATTAATATAAATGCGAGAATCCTTAACAAAATATTAACCAACTGAATTAAGCAACACATAAAAATAATTATACTCTATGACCAAGTGAGATTTAACTAGGGAATACGAAGTTGATGTAACATCTGAAAATCAATTAATATATCATGTTTAAAAGAATAAATGACCAAAAAAACACATGATCATCTCAATAGATGCAGAAAAAAATATTTCACAAAATCCATCATCTATCCATGATAAAAACTCTCAAAAAACAAGAAATAGAAGGGAACTTCTGGGCCAGGTGCAGTGCTTCATGCCTGCAATCCCAGCACTTTGGGAGGCCAAGGTGGGAGGATCATTTGAGCTCAGGAGTTCGAGACCAGCCTGAGCAAAAACGAGACCCCGTCTCTACTAAAAATAGAAAGAAATTAATTGGCCAACTAAAAATATACAGAAAAAATTAGCCGGGCATGGTGGCGCATCCCTGTAGTC
>CAUYRT010049976.1:0-11453 GCA_963574885.1 Lepilemur ruficaudatus
TTTAGACTGGGATTTCTGACTTAATCTTCAATGTACTACCACTATAATTTAGCTACCTTGGAGATAACTTCAAAATGAAAGAATTTTGGGTGCATTAGAGCAAGACTATAATGGGTTCAAATATAAGTTCTGTATTTACTGGTTATGTAAACAAGTCACTTGAGTTTTCTGAACTTCATGTTTCTTTATCTTTTTAAAAAGAGGGATGATAATTCCTTTATTTAAAAAGGTGGATTAAATAAGATAAAATGTGTAAAACAACAAGAACAATGCCTTTGTTAGTTCCCTTCCACTATTTCACTTTCCTTTCTGAAAAATATTAAGGCTTAGGAATTTATGGTCTAAGAAATACAGTATTACTAGAATTTGTAAAATTATTAATTAAACTCCCCCCCCCTTTTTTTTTTGTTTTTTTGAGAACGAGTCTCACTTTATTGTCCGGGCTAGAGTGCCATGCCATCAGCCTAGCTCACAGCAACCTCAAACTCCTGGACTCAAGTGATCCTGCCTTAGCCTCCCGAGTAGCTGGGACTACAGGCATGTGCCACCATGCCCAGCTAATTTTTTCTATATACTTTTAGTTGTCCAGCTAATTTCTTTCTACTTTTTAGTAGAGACGGGGTCTCACTCTTGCTCAGGCTGGTCTTGAACTCCTAAACTGAAACGATCCTCCTGCCTTGGCCTCCCAGAGTGCTAGGATTACAGGCGTGAGCCACCGTACCCAGCCTAAAAACCCATCTTCTATTCCCTTTCAAAAGTTACTTATTTTTTACAGAATGGATATTATAGTTAGCATTCTTAGGAATTGTCATGTCCACAAACCTTATACAGGTATGGTGACAGTTCTACACAATAATTTGTAAAAAGATTGAAGGAAAAGTATATGTTAAATGGTTTGTTATATGTGCTGGTTGCACAAAAGCTGAATATTAGGTACAAAGAAAATGTATAGATTGCTTTCAGTTATATGACTATGACCAGAAAAGTGTGATATTTATGAAAATTAAAAGATGTTTATGAATATTCACCTATTCTTTATTTTCTAGGATAAATCTATTAGCACTAGTTTACCTGTCCTAGATTTAATAGATGCCATTGCACCAAATGCAGTTCGTCAAGAAATGATCAAAAGAGAAAATTTATCTGATGAAGACAAGCTGAACAATGCTAAGTAAGGATTTGTCGTTTATATTATTAATAGAACACAGTGGCCCTTTGATTTTCTAAAATCCTATGCCCTTCAGGTTCATATATTTTTTTAAGTACACTTTGTATGGGGAATATGATTTAAGACTGATAAAGTTAACCTTTTTGTCAAGTTAATCTTATCAAAATATTTCATTCTTTTGTTAAAACATATTAAGTGAAAATATAGTAGATAACAAATACCAAGATATTTTTCTTGTCTCTTTAAGATATGCCATTTCAGTTGCTCGAAAGATTGGTGCCCGGATATATGCGTTACCTGACGACCTCGTAGAAGTGAAACCAAAGATGGTTATGACGGTGTTTGCTTGCTTAATGGGAAAAGGACTGAACAGAATAAAATAATGAAACATTTAATATGATTTTCTGCCACATTAAACACATTGAATGCCTCACAGTTTACAGAATTCTGAAATGTAGTGGGTATAAAATTATAGAGATAATTTGTATGTTCAAGATAGTTATATATTCATTAATGAATTCAGTATCTTGTTCATACTAGTTAGAACTTGTCAACCTTTTGGGTAACAGTTAATTTACCAATCAATACTGCTAATAGAGTATGTTCATTATCAAGCTGATACTTCATCATTAAATTATTTTTGTTTCCTGAAAGTCTTATTAAAACAGGACTAATTCATTCTTTTTCATAGTTCAGAAAAGAGATCAATACAAATAAGTTTTTTCAGGTTCTGCTGTGAAATGTGTTCTGATTTTTTTTGGGTGTTATTTACTTTTGATCATAAATGCAAAGTTATGATCCAGGTTATTCTTTTTATTTTCTTCCTCCAAATATATAAAGTAGTCTAAAACACTTCTGTAAATTTCTATATTATCTAAAATTTTAAAGTGACAAGTATTCATTGACATTAAACTTTTTATATATGAGAACTAATTCTTGAATAAACCCCAAAGTTCACTCTGTTGTATAAGTAGCAGGAGCTTTTTATTCAACACTTAACTTTAACTGGATTGATACCTTACATATCCTAATTTGATAATACAGCTTTAACTATGATGTGTAACATATATATGTTGGTGGGATGTTATTAGAGAAATATGTGTGCATATATATTTTTTGCATCTGAATTACCCAGATTTTCTTAAACGGTATGTATAATTGGTCAATCAGCCAACCATTAAGTATTTATTTTGCCCCACAGCATGTATGACACATTTCAGTTTGTGGATATTTGATACATGAAGATTTCTTTTATAAATCTTGAATGTGCATGTAGTTACTTTTCAGCTGACTCCTTCAAAATACTTGTAGCCAAACACTGGCTAGAACATCTGAAGACATGTTGATACTCCTGTTGGCTTCATACTTCACTTGTTAGGTTAGGTCTATACTGAAACCCTATATAATCCAGAATATGCCCACTGAATAGCTTTAGTAGAAAGTAATATAAAGCTAATATTTAACTAACTGTTTTCACATGGGTTTTTTTTGTGTGTGTGTTCTTTTTCCACAGCCTCTTACAGATTGGCAATGTTTGGTTAATATTTGTTACTTGGGAATAGCTAAAGTTTGAGACCTGTTTTTTTCTGAATTTTTAGCATTAGACTGATTCTGCTGTTATCACTTTAATCCAGAAATCTACTTCCTTCAATTTCTACTGTTATCACCAGTGAGCAATACTGCTGTGTAAGAAAAATGTTGTCACTTTATCCCAGTGTCAATGAGTAGCCTAAATTCCCCTTCTACCATGGATTAAAACGTACATGTTGGTAAGAGTGAGACTGCCATGTGTTTAGAATAGCATTTTTTAAATGACATGATCAACGGGTGGAATTTTGAAATATATTCTTCTATAAGAGACTTCTTTCCCTTTTATATTTTGATGATTGTTTTCTTATATGAAGATTAAGATATGTTCTTGCTCTTTTATGAAATTATTTAATTGATGTTTCCCCCTTTGATTTTTTTCACTGTTACACTTACTAAGTTATCTGATTTACATGAAATTTGGCACTTTAGGGTGTTCTTTTCTCACAAAGTATATTTAATAAAAATGCTGTGTATGTAAAAACGTGTCAGCATTTATTTCATTTGAAGAAAAACAGCCTTGAAAATTAGTCTAGCATAAGCTTATTTTCCAGAAAAGAAAATTCCTAAATGAATTAGTAAAACAAACAAATTGTATTAGATAATTTCTTTGGATGTGAGGGTAGTTATTTTCTTCTTTAATATGAAGAGTTTTATTAAAAACCAACTATATGACTAAAATTTAGTTTGTGATGAAATAATTTGAGTTAATTCATTAATAAATTTATTGTCTGTTATAATCCAAGTACTAGACACTGGGGGTTCAGCTGAGAAAAATAGAGAAGAAGTCTCCTGACCTCATGTATCTTATATCCTAGTGGAGAGAAACATGATACACAGGAATTTTAGATAGTAATAATGTAGGAGAAGAAATGGGGTAACATGATAGAGACTGACTTGGGAAGTGGGATGAAGATTATTTTAATTTGTGTGGCCAGGGAAGGTCTCTGGAAGGATATGATATCCGGATTATGAGTGTTCAGCAGAGAGAACAAGCATAAAGGCCCTGAGGCAGGAAGAGTCTCATAGGCATTATAGAAAAGAAACAGGCAAATGTGGCCTGAGAGGAGTGAGGGAGAGGTAGAGAGTCTGGAGATATAGATAGAGTCTTATCCTACTTGTAGGACTAGATCTAAATCTGTATTTTTTTTTCTTCTCTGACTGGAGTTGCAACTGATCTTTTGTACATGTGGTTTGGTTGAGTTGCTTTGAGTAATATGTTGCTTCTGAATCTTGCATGCCACTGTTCATCATAACTCTATCATTGGTCTCCATATCACATATGCAGAATAAACTGATAGATCACATAGGTGATGTTAAAATACTCCAATTTATGCTGGATAAAGAGAGGCAAGAAAGGATAGTCTGCCTTTGAGATGATCCCAAAAGACTTCTGAAGAATAGGTTGCAGTTGCAATAATCGCTTGCTTTGAAGAAGGAACAGGACCCGATACTTTGGAATGCCTCCTAGGATTATCTACTAAAGTAGGTTGGAATTCCCCTGAATCTTGGAGGTTAATTCACCCCCTGTGAGAGTTCTCTGTATAAAGAATCATCTAAGCCCAGAAACTTGAAAAAGCTTCAGATTAAAGATAAGCATTATGTGTGTCTACATTTCTATCTCTTTCTTTTTCTCCTTCCCGACCCCACCCCCTCCCAATAGTACTGAGCCATTCGACCTTCTGACATTCTGTTAAGTTTTGAATGCATCAGGGTTAGAGTTTTTCTGCTGCTGACTAAAAATTTTACTGAACTACAAAGAGTGTGTAAGCACACGCACACAAATACAAATACGTACCACTGTGTTCACTGGCCACAAATTTACAATGAGCAATTTTGACATTCCACCAAATACACAAACTTGGAGCTGTATTAAACATTACAGAATGAAGACCTGTGATCTATTAGAGATGGCAGTTAACCAAAATGACTCAATAGATTATCAACTATTTTGAAGAAAAGACATGAAAATGTTTGGAAAAGTGGGCAATCTTGGCGTCTGCCACGGCCCCTTAGAGAAGATCTAAAGAGGACTTTGAACGATGAGAAAGCTGTATTTAGGAAATTTCGGAGTTAAAGTGTTGGCAGGGACAGGGATAGAACAAATCAACCTGAAAAGGACTAGGAAGTTTTTCCCTTAAATATAAGATACTCTGAAGTAAATGTATATATTGCCTTAAAAACCTAAAGCTTTACAGGCACAATTTAAATTTTTATGTAGTTGGTTGTGGGAAGCAACAGATGTATTCAAAAGATGTAATTTCCAGTCCCCCCTTACCTTTAAAGAGGGAAGACAATAGCAACAGTGTATAATGATTACTTTAAATAAAATGGAATTAAAAATTATTCAAGGAAGTGGCACTTACTGAGCTTCATTCAGCTTTTGCCTAAACTACAGATCCATCTTTAAAAATGAGATTCATAAACGTGACAAACCATTGGGAGGACTGTGATAAATGTTCTTATCCAATGGTTACAAGTAGGTACCTTTGAATTATACGCGAATAAACGTGTGACATGAGGAATGTTATGCCAATTTCAGATCACAAACGAGTTGTTAAAAAAAAAATACAGCCTTCAGAAAGGAGGCTAGCTAGCCCAAGCAAACCCACGTCCGAAGGCGTGGCGAGGGTTCTTTCTGCCTCAGGCAGAGTGTCCCGAAATACGAAATACTTGGGCAATTCCACGAGGGGTTTTCACTACACGTTAAGTCGTCAGAGGCTGAGCACACCGCTGAATATTTGCTTAATTACCTTAAACCGGCTACCTGGGTGGGGAGACAGAGGCTGGGACCGGGAGGTTCACCTCAGCAGCACCAAGCCCCGGAGAGCTAGCGGGCTGGAGAAGAGCAGGGAGCCGCGCGTCCCTCGAGCCCGCCCCCGCGCAGGCCCCGCCCACCGCGAGCCCGCCTTTGCCGCAGGCCCCGCCCTAGCGTCGTCGCTACCGCCGAGCACTGGATGACGTGAAGAGAGAGTCGCGAACATCTCCGGGAGCAGCTGGGCCAGCGGTTCCCACAGCCCTGGAGCCCAACGTGCGCAGAAGCACCTCTTGGAGCTCCTCTCCCACCGGTCTCTCGTCCTCCTCCCGGGCCGGGCCGCCCCCTGCGCGGCCCCTGCGGCTCTTGGCACGGCCCCGCGCTCGGCTGCCGCCCTGGCGCGCGCCACACTGTCGTCCCCGGACGGGCGCGGACCAGCTCGGCCAGGGCGCCGGCGGCTGGGGAGGGGGCGCTGGCCTCGGGGTCGCGCATGCGCCGCCACCAACCTGGGGTTGTCAGTGGAGGGCGAGTGCTGGTTCCGAGGGGAGTCGATGCGCTTCGGGGCCAACGGGCCTCACGCCGAGGCGGCCGTGGGAACGACTCATCCCTTTTCCAGCCCTGGGGCGGGGCTGGGGTCGGGGTCGGGGTCGGGGCCGGTGGGGGCCCCGCCCCCGTCTCCTGGCCTGCCCCCTTCATGGGCTGCGATGATGGCGGCCCTGTACCCGAGCTCGGACCTCTCGGGAGCGTCCTCCTCCCTGCCTTCCTCCCCATCCTCCTCTTCGTCGCCGAACGAGGTGATGGCGCTGAAGGATGTGCGGGAGGTGAAGGAGGAGAACACACTGAATGAGAAGCTTTTCTTGCTGGCGTGCGACAAGGGTGAGAGCTAGGCCCCTTTCTCCGCCTCTGGGCGCCCCTGCCCTCCACACCCTACTTTTTCTCCCCTGCCTCAACTTACTCGGGGCACTCCCTCTTCCTCAGGCGCCGAGTGTCTGTCTATTCCCGCCTCTCAGCTGCCTCCCTCGGGCAGCCCCGCACCGCGCCTGCCCTGCCAGTGTGCAGCGGGCGGGCGAACCGAGCTGGGGGTGCGCCCTCCGAGCGCGGCACCTGGGGCGGCGGCTCTGGCCGTGGCCTCCCTTAGTTGGGTCCCGTGTTTAGGTAGCGTCGTGGGAGCCCAGACCCCAGAGTTTTAGCCCCGCCCTTGCCCCCGGCCACGTGAGTGACTTGGTCTGTGTCTCTTGGGCCTCAGTTCTTTCCTTCGGGGAGTGAAGAGGCTGGTTTCAGACTCTCCAATCCGAAAATCCCATGGTCTTGCCTTCAGATTCCTCGTATTTTGGGCTCTCACCTGGTTTTGTTTTGTTTTTTTAAAAAACCTTCTGTTATTTAGTTTCGGCTGCCCAGTGCCTTGGCCAGTGAGTTGACTGGCATTAGGTATCTGAATATCCTATGTGGAGATATACGAAATAAGGAAAGGGCTGGAGAAATTCTACCTTAGTTCCCAAAACTTCCTCCAAACTTACGGAACACCTTTGACTGTTAGTGCTTTTTAATGGAGAGAAAGGTTTGTTGCTCCTTAGCCGCCTTTGGGAGATAAAGGTAGTGAAAAATAATTACAGGAATCACAGGCCAAACATATGTGGAATGTATTTAGTGTGCTTTCCCATTTTTTCTAAGTGTAGAAATGGGTCATTTTTATGGCCATATCAAAGTCTTTTCATGTAAGCATGCTTTCTAGTGATGCATATAGTAAAAAGAATAGGAAATTGATTGCCCTTAGATTGCTTTTATTTCCTACATGAAAAAAGTACTAAAAATATTCTACTTCTGAATTTATGCAGCTTGCTGCACGATGGACATGCTCAGAACTGTTAGAACCATGCAAACTTCCAAAACATAAACCCAAAGGGCAGTTTACACTGTGAAAAGATTAACTACAGAGGATTTTTGTTTGTTTGTATGTGTGGGTGTTGTTAAATGGCAACCTCCCTAATCTCTCTTACTGCTTTTGAAATGTGATTTTATTTACACAACTTTTTGTAAACACATTGACATATAAACAAAATCCACCTATTCCTTTTCTCAAGTCACTTGTATGTTTTTGTGTAATAGTGTTAAATAATATTATGAAAGCATTTTTTAAAGTCCACCATGGACACAACTTTTCAGTAGTCTTGGAAATGTAAAGAAACAGGATATGTGTTGATAACGTCACAAAAATAATGTGTATGGATTATGTAAAATTATTTGATATTGCTGGAGTGGCTTTCTTCTCAAAAATTCTGAGAGGGGAAGGGGAAAAGACTGTGTTGTACTAAAATGTATAAGTGGCTGCTACATCTACCCAGCCCACTGTGTTGTGGTTATTTTAAAGCAAACAGAAAGTGGGTCAAGAAAAGGAAGGAATTTGATATTCCTGTAAAACTGAGGACACAGAAATACCATAATGGAATATGGTTGGAGTAGGTACTTTTATGGTGTGTATATTTAGGATGCTTGCAGGACATATCTCAAACAAAAGGAAGTTTAAATTTATGAGTTTTAAAGCCTATCCAGTAGTACCAATTGAAACTTCTTGATACGCTTTGTCAGTTTCACATTTTATAACATCATTAAAATCCTTGAGGAGATTTGGCTTTTGAGGGGGTGGAAATTAAATATATGTGTTTTCACCATATATGAATTTTTTTAAATGAGTGAGATAAAATAGATATTTTCTATGTTTCAAGTATGTTGGAACAAGTTCTTAAGTTAGATTTGGAAAATAGCATAATTCTTATACTTATGATATACATTTATATTTTAAAAATAAATTGGAGTTATGGGAGTATTTTTTTTTGTTTACATCTTCGTATTCAGTTATATTGTTAAACCTTTTTTAGTGTTCCCCAAGCTAAATCTAAAAGTGAAAATTTTCCTGAAGTAGCTGTAGTGCACACTATTATTAATATATTGGAGCCTTCATCAGGCCAAATGGCAAACATTTACTAAGCAGCTATTGCGGTAGAGTGCTGCTGCTTTTTTCGTAGATGATTTCATTTAATCCTCACAATCCCATGAGCGAGATCTGTTGTTATCCTCATTTTACATATGAGGAAAATGAGGCTTAGTGAAATTTGAAAATTAATTTGCCAGTGGTTACCTTGTTTAGTAAGTAGTAGAACTGGGATGTATTTTGAGCCTGTACTCTTAGCCACTATATCAATCTGGTTGTAGTTGAACAAATGGAAATCATTTGTGTCAGAAAAGACACATCCACATTTGGATGTAATTTGAAATTAAGCTTGCTTTCTGTGGATATTTTATAAATTTTGATTTTTGTGTATTACATTTGTCCAATAAAGGTAAAAAGAAAGCATGGTACTTTAGTAGCACTGGAGTGAAATATTTCATTCTTTTCATTTAGCAGTCTTCCTCTACATGTGCAAAATGTTCATAACATATTCCACTTAGGAAGAAATCAGGAATTCCTAAAGCAAAAGTTGTGGAGATGAGATGGTTATGTGTATATTAGTGAATGGGTGGCCCTTTGAAAAGTGTGTACATATTAAAGAGTAAACAAAAAATGTAGGAAAGAGAAAATGAAAAGATTTTATAGTTTGTAAATAGCTGGCTTTTATGTAAATGAGTTCAGTAGATCTAGGCAACTGCTGATCCAGATAGTGGCCACTTAGTAATAGCTATTAATGATCTTCGGAGTGGGTCACGATCATCTTAAAGGTTACATGAGATTCTCTTCTATGTATAAAATTTAGAAGAAAAAGTGAACTGAAAGTTCCGGGTATCAGTGAAATAAAGTTGAGTCTCAGCCCCCCAATTGAAATTCTTAGAAAGTACACTCATATTCTTTTTAGACATAGAACTGTATAATTCAAAGGTAAAAGTTAATTGAAACAAGAGCTGACTATAAATATGTTTTATAGAATATGAAGTAGTGTTTCTTACCACCCATGTCTTTTTCCTCTCTCATTAAGAGTTAATGTGGTAATGAGCCCCTTTTAATTATGGGAGCCTCTGGTATTCCTCGGGCCTGCTGACTGGAGAAAGAAAAAATAAGTTTATTTAGAAAGCACCTAAACTAAGAATAGTTTGCATTAATTTTTCTCTTTTAAAGTAACTTGAGTAGATGGGAGCTTTTAGTATATACTTGTAAATACCAACCTGCATGAACTCTTTAATTTGCTGATGTAATCAGTTATTGTGCAGAAAAGAGAAGTTTGAAAGGATTTAGTCTTTGCTAACTTTCCATGGGGAGTATTTGTAGTAAATTTCATTTACAGTCAATGAGTCAGGAGTCCGTTCTTGAAATATCAGCATAGGTTTAGGGGAGGAATGGAGAGGATAGAATTTCACCTTTATATCTAGGTTCAGCCTAATCTCAAGTGTCCTTTGTGATATAATTTGCTGCAGTGTAAGGAAAGATGTTTTGATGACTGAGTTCCTACATATGCTTTGTGTACCATTGGGCTAAGGATGCTTTTAAAGTGTGCAACATTTTTGAGAGAAGTAATATTACACTGCTGTTATTATTAACACCTTGACTTGACATATTTAATGGGCTTTTTCTTTTGGTTTTACCTATTTGAGAAGAGATTTTGAAGTGTGATGTTTGAGGGGATGGTGGTGGGAAGAAAAAATGCAGAGTACTGGGTATTGCTGAGAAGTTTTATGTTGACAGGGAGCACCTAATGAAAGGACATATATGCTGTGAGGGAAGAAAACTGCAGAAAGGAGAGGTAAAGTATATTGTAGGCAGCATTTTACAAACATTTCACAAATTGTGATAGGCATAGCACTTAAGTACTTTGCATAGGAAAGCTTTTCAGATAAAGTTTTAGGGTGTATTAATTGAGAATTGTTGCTATAGGGAATGGTTCATAGTTATTTTAACAAAAAATAATTCAAATCACCAAAATCTTGGTGGATAAGTATCTCTAACGGACTAATCATTGAGCAGCTAGCTGCCTGAGGGTTCTACAATACTGGCATTTCTTTGTAGTGATCCCACAAATGTGTTTCTTTATATTATCTTTACTTTGCTGTTCTTTTCTGTAAGTCATCATCAAAATATGTTTATCAGATTCTTAATTATGTTAAGACACTGGGAAAGTGCTTTATCGATAATTTACTGACTCCATCTCTATCCTTTAGGAGCTTATCCTGTAATGGAGATGCTCTTGTGCTCTGGTGAGGAGCAATAAGGAAACAAAAGTATGTTTGTTTATATTATATCTGTCTGAGGGAAGAAGCAGATGCTCAGTTTTAACTTAAATGGCCTACATGTGATTTGGGAGAGGGGATATTCCTGATACAGAGGCAATCTTTATCTGGGCAATTAAAAAAAACGTAACCCAAGCAAAACTCCTGTACCTTTTATATTACAAACTTGGGGAGTAGTGTTAAAAGATTAAATTTTATTGTATAGGTATTGTTGCAACCTAAGAATAATGCCTCATCTACATTGCTGCTAATGCTATAAATATCTTTTTCATAGTTGACTCCATCAAATTTAACGATACTGAGAAGTTTGAGATCTAGGATTAGTAGTTTAATGGGTAATGAGAAGTTCAAAAATTATCACTGAGAGGTGATAAGTGATGTCTTTCAGGAGCCCAAATGAATTATCAGGACTAAAAGAATTCCAGTACCATATCAGTATAGCTATGAGATGCAGTAGAATTTCTTTATTGTTATTAATAGCTTCTGTTAATTTTTTTTTTAAATAACTCATGTTTATTTTTTTATTTTTTTATTTTTTATTTTTTTTGATTTTTCTTAAGTTTATTGTCATCTTCTAGTATCCATTTTAGTCTTTTGGGGAGGACAAACACAGATTAAATGGACTCATAACAGAGAACATGCTCTGTCTCTGAGAGGTATATAAGAGACACCAATCACTGCCTTTAATCCTGGAACATTATTTGTGTTCAATACCAGAGTGAGAGAAGT
>CAUYRT010049977.1:0-21996 GCA_963574885.1 Lepilemur ruficaudatus
ATACATGCAGCACATAAACAGATACACAGTACACCTATGGCATTAAAATTTCACGGGGGGCGGAGGAGGTGTTTAGGAAAAACATGAGGGACAATATTAAAAAACAGGTTGAAGAATATAGCTCTAGCCAAACAAAATTATTAATCGCTCTGTATATAGACACCCATCTCCTGCTTCCTAGCCTTGCAGACAACTGGTTCCTCCACCCAGAATGGCCTCCTCACTACTACAAACATCCAGCATGGGACAAACAAGCTCTGCCACCTCTTCCAGGAAGTCTTCCCTGATCCTTTCATCAGGACACTGACTCTCCCACCTCATAAGGCAAAATGACAAGTCACCCTTCTCTTAAAGAACTTCCTTCTTTCTCTCTCTCTTTTTTTTTTTTTTTGAGACAGTCTCGCCCAGGCTACAGTGCAATTGGCACAATCAGAGCTCACTGCATGCTCGAATTCCTGGGCTCAAGCAATCCTCCTGCCTCAGCCTCCCAAAGTGCTGGGATTACAGGCATGAGCCACTGCACCCAGCCTAACATTTCTTTCTTTCTATACTATATAGTGATGTCGCTGTATTTGTCTTTGGCTTCCAGTGGATTGTAAACTCTTTGGGGCAGGATATATGTGAAATTCATTTTGCAACCTCCACTGTGCCTGGAAGGGACTTGAAGCTCAGTCCGAATTTGCTGAATGAATGAATAAATGGTCCCTATTGGCTGCTGGGTGGGGCTCTTTTGGGGTCCTCTTTTTTTTTTTTGAGACAGAGTCTCACTGTGTTGTCCGGGCTAGAGTGAGTGCCGTGTCGTCAGCCCAGCTCACAGTAACCTCAAACTCCTGGGCTCAAGCAATCCTTCTGCCTCAGCCTCCCGATTAGCTGGGACTACAGGCATGCGCCACCTGCCCAGCTAATTTTTTCTACATATTTTTAGTTGGCCAATTAATTTCTTTCTATTTTTAGTAGAGACGGGGTCTCGCTCCTGCTCAAGCTGGTTTCGAAGTCCTGACCTTGAGTGATCCACCCGCCTCAGCCTCCCAAAGTGCTAGGATTACAGGCGTGAGCCACTGTGCCCGGCCTTTTCCCCCTTAATGTTAAGAAGCCATCTCTCAGCTTCATCTCAGGGGTGACACCATTCTCACTCCTGGCTTTGTTAGATCCCCACTTTCCTCTCTTGTTCTGAAAACAGGCACCCAACACCATCAGGCGCGTTTCCCTGCAGGCCCCTCGTGCGCATTCAGCGCAGCGTATCAGACTTTGCTCTGGGAGCCCTGTCCCCGCCGGTCAGCTGTCCACCCTGCTCCACTGCACTACATGTCTGAACTCTCCTTGCTCTGCCCATGTCCCTTCTTGCTGCCTAAACCCTGCCTGGGAAGCTGCAACTTCTCCCTGTTTCAGAGTCTCTTCAAATCTCACAGGCCTGTGAAGAAATCTAGGGACTCAACGCAGAGTTAAAAATGTTCTTATTAAGGTAAACTTTGCCTCTGTGACAAAACCAGCTTAACTTTCTTTCCTGATTCTATTTAGAGCAAGGAATGCTCTCCCTCTAAATCCAGAGAAGTCTGAATAAAAAGTCAAAATCTAAAACAAAAACAACAAGCCAAACTGCTCTTCTATGACATGTCTAAGGGATAGAGGCAGACTGTTTTCTCTGGGGTCCTCATAATTATAATATTGGCTTGTCAGGATGACTGTGTAATAATAGCACGCCACTATTTACTGATCATCTGCTCTACGCCAGGCACGGGCCTGGAACTTTACACACATTGTTTCACTTCAACCTCAACAATCCTGCAAGGTACCGTTTTTTTTTCTGAGACAGAGCCTCACTCTGCCACCCTGGCTAGAGTGCCGTGGCATCAGCCTAGCTCACAGCAACCTCAAACCCCTGGGCTCAAGTGATCCTCCTGCCTCAGCCTCTTGCGTAGCTGGGACTATACGTGTTCGCCACCACACCTAGCTAATTTTTTTATTTTTTGTAGGTGGGGTCTTGCTCTTGCTCAGGCAGGTCTTGAACTCCTGGCCGCAAGCTATCCTCCTGCCTCCTCCTCCCAGAGTGCTGGGATTACAGGCGTGAGCCACCGCGCCCGGCCAAGATACCTATTATTATCCTCATTTTATGGGTGAAGAAACTTGGGTTCAGAGAGGATAAAAAGACTTTCTCAAGCCCTGAGTAAGTGCAGAGCAGGGAGTAGAATTCAGAATGTTCTAAATCCAAACTCCAGTCTCTTTCTACTGCGCTGTGATGCCTTTGCAAAGAGTCTAGGGTGGCTGGAGTTTGCAAAGCCAAAGGGCTTGTGAACCATAAACCCTATGGACATAGCCAAATACATAACCCTTAGAAGGCTATGGACATAGCCAAATACATAACCCTTAGAAGAAAATTTTGTATAAACACAATTAAAAATAAAGTCTATTGTGAAAAATTAAAAATAAACAGTCATACTTATAAAGTAGTTATTGCTGGAGCTGGTTGCAAAAAATCTTTTTTCAAAGTAATTTTAATACAAAGTTGTTTGTGATTCTGGATATAATACCTCACCTGAAATTATTTTGTATCAACTAGTGTCTGCATAGAGATAGTGGAGAAAAAAGAGAAAGGGACAGTCTTCCAAATGAGTTGATACGGGCCTGTCTCAAGAGTTGCCTGACAGTAACTCCTTGTTCTAGAGAGAGGCAGGGGTAAGAGCGTGGCATGGATGCTTGCGCTGGAGTAGGAGGAGGGAGAACAGTTGCCCAACAAAAGCTCTCTAAAGGGACAGCGCACCCTTAGGTAATTTCTTTCAACGTTTTTCCCTCTCACTTTGAGCAGCCTTCAGCATTCTCATCCCCAGAATACCGCAGGCCAAAATAAAGCAAAATATTTCGCATGGAACAATGCCCCGATTAGCTAAATGTGCTTCGGAGAGAAAGAGCTTTTCTGTTTGTGTTTTAGGCCTGATTAAGTTATGTTGTAAATGCTGGGATCCAATGCTCCAGGGAGCGAGGAAGCTTGTCCCTCGGCCTCAGACCCCCTGGCTCCCTGAAACGTGGAGAGCTGTGTTCAAGGACCTCCCTGCCTTCATCCTTCAGCAGTGACATGAGGGACTTGGGGCAGGTGACCTCAGAGATCCCTGCCAGCACCCCCTGTTCCCTCCTGCTGCATTCCCAGCCCCCTCTTCTGTGCCACAGTAACAGCTGGGATTTCAATTATGGTGGAACTCTTTCTACTTATTCTAATCATCACTGCTTTAAAAAAAAATAGGAATTTAAAAAACTTGTTTCACATAAAAATTACCACATCCATTTTTATTTGTCTTTTTCTTATTCTTTAAAGTTCTCAAGTAAATATTAAATATTGCAGATTGCAGTCATCACACATAGCAAACGGTAGCAAAAAAGAGAAAAAAAATAGTCATCATTACCTGATCTTTTTTTTTTTTTTTTTTTTGAGACAGGGTCTCTCTCTGTCGCCCCAGGTAGAGTGCAGTGGCATCATCACAGCTCATTGCAACCTCAAACTCTCGGGTTCAAGTGATCCTCCTGCCTCAGCCTCCAAAGTAGCTAGAACTACAGGTATGTGTCACCACAGCCGGCTAATTTTCCTATTTTTTGTAGAGATGGGGTCTGCTATGTTGCTCAGGCTGGTCTTGAACTCCTAGCCTCAAGAGATCCTCCACTTCAGCCTCCCAAGCAACTGTGCCCAGGCCCAGCCTACATTTCTTAATAAATATTTTTGAAGTAATTTATTTCTTGGAGTTCTTTTGTAGAGCAATCTGTAGTAACTGTGCATATAATTTACAATTAAGGGCAGCAGAGAACATGGTATGTCATAATTATCTTAATATCTGTTACTCTGTTATTCAGACATAGTCTGAATATTTTCTAACATGTATACTCTGCCATTATTCCAAGCAAGGACATATTCTGTCTTTTTTTTTTCCTGAGACAGAGTCTCACTTTGTTGCCTGGGATTAGAGTGCCGTGGCATCAGGCTAGCTCACAGCAACCTCAAACTCCTGGGCTCAAGCGATCCTCCTGCCTCAGCTTCCTGAGTAGCTGGGACTATAGGCATGCGCCACCATGCCCGGCTAATTTTTCTACATATTTTTAGTTGGCCAATGAATTTCTATTTTTAGTAGAGACGGGGTCTCACTCTTGCTCAGGCTGGTTTCCAACTCCTGACCTTGAGCGATCCTCCCACCTCGGCCTCCCAGAGTGCTAGGATTACAGGCATGAGCCACCGCACCTGGCCAAGGACGTATTCTGTATGAAACAGCCTGGATGATCAGAAAAAGTGGCTCATGCCTGTAATGCCAGCAATTTGTGAAGCTCAGGCAGGAGGATTGCTTGAGGCCAGGAGTTCGAGACCAGCCTGGACAACATAGGGGACCCTGTCTCCACAAAAAAAAATAAAAAATTAGCTGGGTGGGTGGCATTCACCTGTAGTCCCAGCTACTTGGGGGGCTGAGGCTTGAGTCCAGAGCTCGAGGCTGCAATGAGCTATGGTGATGCCACTACACTCCAGTCCCAGCAACTGAACAAGACCCTGACTCAAAAAAAAAAAAAAGAAAAAGAAAAGAAAAAAAAAAGCATGGTTAAGTTGTGAATAAACTTAACAATAATCTTGCTCTGTCACCCAGGCTGGAGTGCAGTGGCATGATCATAGCTCACTGCAACCTCAAACTCCTGGGCTCAAGTGATCCTCCTGCCTCAGCCTTCCAAAGGGCTGGGATTACAGGTGTGAGCCACCACGCCAGCCTACATTTTCAATATAAAATTTTCAGCAAACACAGTCTAATTGGGGTTCATCTAGAGGAGTTGCCAATATGAACCTGCAAATGCAGGTTGGGGAGCAAGTACACACAGATTTAAGTTAAAGAGCGTATGTATTGGGACTGATTCTTTCCAAAGAATCACAGGAAAGAAAACTCTGAACCCTTTCTCTGTGCATGACTTCCCTTGCTCAGGAAGAATGGTGGGAGGAATCAGAGAGAGGAAAGGTGGGAGAAGAACATCAGCTGTCCTTTGCCTGTCTTCAGCAATGCTGTGGCGGAGGGCTTTCAGGGCATAGTTAGAATGCTTAAAGTGCAGAAATTTGCCTTTAAAGCAGAAGATAGGGATAAAAAAGACAATGGGCTAGAAATGACAACAGTTAAACAGTAAAGAAGGATCAGTATTTTGGCAAGCTTATTTCTTTTTAAAAAGTTTTGCTGGTATCTACTCTAAAAATTATTTAAAGTGTGATATTTTAAGATAGCTATTTTAATTTTTTAAAATCTGTGAATGGTTTCTTACCATATGCAAACCATTTTATTTTTGCAAAAAAAAAAAAAAAGAAAAGTTTACGCGTAGGAAAAAAAGATGGAAAGTTCCTATCCAAATGTTAGCAGAGGCTACCACTAGCTGGGTGGAAGTTTCACTTTTTCAATATTTATCTAAATTTTCCATAACAAAAACATATTGTGTTTGCAAGTGAAGTAAGAGTTATCTAAAAGGAAGACAGAATTTTTTTTTTTTTTAGACAGGGTCTCGCTTTGTTGTCTGGACTAGTGTGTAGTGGCGTCACCATAGCTCACTGCAACCTCAAACTCTCAGGCTCAAGTGATCCTCCTGCCTCAGCTTCCTGAGTAGCTGGGACTACAGGTGCATGTCACCATGTCTGGCTAGCTTTAAGAAAGTAAATTTTAAAAAAATATAAATAAAGAATGGGAGTTCATATCATTAGGCAGAAAACTCATCTTAACTTCAGGCAAAGCACCCACCACCCACCTGCTTTGGGTCTGGATCACATGTTTGAGGCAGTCAAGTCAAAATCGCAGGAGAACATTTTGAGAAATGAATAAACTCCGCTGAAGCAAGAAGCTACAAAACTCAAATCAAAATCCCTTCTCAGTTCCAGATTAAAGGAAGATAAAGAGGCATAACAATTAAATGAAATGCATGATCTCATGTGGGGAGGGAGGGAAATTGCCATAAAAGGCATTACTGTGAAATTGGCACAAATTCAATATTGCCTATATAATAGTATTGTGTCAATATAAAATGTCCTGAATTTGATCATTGCACTATGATTAGGGAAGAGAATTTTCTAGTTCTTAGAAAATACAGGTAAAGGGTCAGGATGTCTTCAATTTAATCTCAAATGGTTGAGGGAAAGGGGGAATTATTAAAGATGTCATAAAATGTTAAAAATTTGGTGAAAGGTATGTGGGAATTCTTTGTACTATTCTTGCAATTCTCATATTTCAAGGTAAAAAGTTAACACTTGCTTTCTCAGAGCCTCTCTCACCCCACATCTAGTCGAATACATTGATGACACTACTGCATCCAATGTAATTAAATTCCTCCACAGGCAAACTTTCAACTCAAGAACTTTGTTAAGCATAAAATAACCTTACAGAGCAGAAGTCTCCAGCAAATGGCACTGAAGGAGTGGTTTGCAAGCCTGGCTTCACTTTAGAATAATCTGGACACTTTGGAGGAAACAAACAGAAAACATAAGTCCCGGGATCCATCCTTGGAGGGCAACTAGCTGGGCTAGATGATTCTGGTTGCAGCCAGGATGGAGAACCTCTGCATTGAATGATATACTACTGAGAGTCTCTACTTAGATTGGAAAGATGGATTGTAAGTCCCAAGCTGACACCACTGAAAAGTCCTCTACTCGAATTTGCCACTTACAAACTTGTGTAGTGTCACTGTGGTTAGGATCAGCCTTTCAGAAGGTAGATGTAGGCATCTATTGCTCTAGTGAGAGGCTGTAGACCTCTCGCTAGCTTCCCACCCTAGCTTTTGGGAAGAATCCTGTCCTATCTTAGCATTAATATTCCTAGGATGGAGAGAGAAAAGAATCTCAGGGGATATGCGTTTGTGATCAGCTTCCTAAGTGCCTACAGGCAGTGTATACAGTGTATACAGATTTGCAATTAAGGGACAGTGTTTCTGTTGAGTTGTTCTTCAGGGCCACCAGCAGAGGGAGCTGCAAACCTAGCCAATGGACGCAGCGGCATCTAAGCGCTAGGATGTGGAAACAGGTGGAAATGCTGAATCACCCAGATGAATGGGGCTAGGATTGGATCACATCTCTATCATTCCATGATCTGATTACTTCTCTGCATTTCCCACTGGACTGTGAGCTCAGACCATGTCTGATTTAACCTCTGTCTGCAGAGTCTTCCACAGCACACAGTAGTGCTGGGCAAATATTAACTATGGTTGCTATTTCTGGCAGGTGAAAAATGAGTATTCACCAGAACTGGCTATATGGTAGCACTTTCTGGAATTGTCAAGAGGCTGAGATACTCTCCCTCTCCTCGCTAGACCCCTCACAGGGTATTTTCTACATCCTAGGAAAATGGGACACTTTTTTCCAAAACACCCTTCCTTCCTAGAGACCCCTATGAATTGGATCCTAAGAAATCCATCCCCCACTTGCTCCTCCCCATCCTTTCCCCAATCCACAGAACATCTGTCTGGCTGCAGGCAGGGCTGCAGGTCTCTCCCCACCCAACTTACAAGTCCCTCGGCCCAGACCCCTGGGTTAGAGACTCACGCTCCAGCTGGCACCAGCGGCTGGAACTTCCACTGCTCCTCCTCACAGTCCAGGAAAAGACGGTTCATGATCTTGTTCTTCTCCTCAGGGGGGATGAAGTTCTCGATGATTAGGTACCTGGGAGCAGGAAGGAAGCAGAGACAGGGAACTGGGGGAGTGAGAGACCACACAGCGCATGTGAAGCTTGAAGGATTAGAAGTGACAAGCCAAGAGGCAGAGGGACCAGGGGAAAACCAAAAAGCTGGGGGGAAAGGATCCCTACAGAAATTCGAGAGCTTGAAAATCGCTGCTTCTCCTGCAAAGACTGTAGCCTCAGGGCCTCTGGAGTTACTGCTGGCCCAGCATGGACTTTAGCAGGGTTCATCAATACAGGCAGAGTAGGTAGAAGAAACTCCATAATGGGGGCCCATCCCTCATCCCTCAGATGTGTTTTATTCTTTAGGGACCCACAGGTATGCAGACAGTCAGAATGGAGCCTTCAGGAGGGAGAAGAGTCTGCAGGAAGAGGCTCTGAGGAATGAGGGCTAGCCATAGGGCCCAGAAGTGGGAGAGGAAGGCCCTACTTGAGCTTGAGTTCCCGGGTCTGCTCATTCTGGGCCTCCTCCAGATCCTGCCGCACCCGGATGTACTCGTCGTGTTGGTCCTGGATCTCTGCCTTCACCGCCTGCAGCTTGGCGTAGAGCTGGGAGGGGACAGGTACACCTCAGAGGCTGCCCATGGTGGCCATGAGGACCTGGTCCCCTGGCCTGGGCGCTGAGGGCTGCAGGCTCAGGCCCACCAGCCCAGCCCAGGATGAGGCTGGGGACCCTTGTCTGAGCCCCCACTTGCTGCCCAACACACCACGAATTGGGCTGGGCTCTTTAAAGGGCTGCCCCATCCCCCTGCACTGAGGCCTGTGGCCATTACCTGCTCTTTCTCCGCTGCTAACAGCATCATGCAATGTTCAAACTGGAAGGGACCTGAGGGACCTTTTGGTCCAGTACCCTCGTTTTATAGATGATGAAGCTGAGGCAGCCTTGTTCAAGGTCACACAATTAGCCAACAGGAGAGCCAGAACCAGGACCCGGGTTTCACTGGAGACGGGGGCTCAGGGAGTGGGAAGCCTGGGTGAGTATGGGAGAGACTCATCCCACTCCTTCCTCTCCAGGGGCTTTCAGAAAAGAGGGTGTGGAGGAAAACGCTGGCCATCCCGTGCCACTCCTGACCCACTGAGCGGTGTGTCGTGGTAACTGCCATAATGGCTGGGCCTCTGCCTGGCCTGCTCTAGGGCAGCCACATCAGCAGCCCTGAGGCCTTCCAGGTCCTTCCCAGAGACCAAGCTGGACCTTGCTGCTTCCTGCCCTAGACCCTCATCTCCTGTGCACATCTTCCTCTTGCCAGGGATCTTGCGGTGTCCTGGTGACCAGATATTCTCATCCCTTCATGCCCTTGAGGGCCTTATGCTCCCTGCCTGAGCTTCCCAGGCTCGAGTCTCCTTCTCAGGCCTCTTTGTACTTCCCTGGCCCTGCTCCAGGCACAGCCATCCAAACTGTGACTCACTGTGACACTGTAAAGAGGGAAGTTGACAGCTTCCCATGAGGATGGCAACCCTGGATACTGGAAGTGACGGAGTCCCCAGCCTATCGGCCCACCCTGGCCAGGAGAAAAGGCTCTATTCTACCCCCAACACCAAACTCCTGCCTCTCCTGCTCCCCACCCCCGAGCCCAGACCACTAACTCATGGGTTCAGCAGTTCAAGCAAAGTGGGGAGGGCAGAGGCTTCTGGGCCCTCAGCACACCTTGACCCCGTCTCACCTTCTTGAGTTTCTTGGTTTTGACCTCCACCTCCTGCTGCAGGGATGTGTAGGTGCCCCGGAGCTCCATGGTCTCCTCGTCTCGGAGCATCATCTCCTGCTGCATTTCCCGCTCACGGCGTTTCTAGGCCAACGGTGGGCAGGGCGGCTCAGTGGAGTGGCACATACTTGGGAGGGCTACGGGAGCCCAGGGACCAGCTTGCTCTGCATATTTTGGGACCTGGCTTCACCATGACCCACGTCCACTGCTCCTCCCCAGTCCCAGGTGGAGCCTCTGGGAAGCCCCCTCTCAACTCCATGGCCATGACTTTGCCAGACATTGCAACATGTGGATGGAGACCCCAGCTATAATGGCTGGCACACTCCAGGGGTATTAGCCAAATATACAGATGCCCACCACACTGGCTTCCAAGCTGCCTCACCCTCAACTGTGCCACGGTTGATTGGTAAGACCAACAAATTGTGGTTCTTGATGATTTGGGAAATAGTCATACAGTTGGCAAAGAACTCACACCATTGTGGAGGGCCCAGGAAGTAGCACCCGGTGCCTTGTAGAGGCTAACGTCATGGAGAGCCATCACTTCCTATCACCGACCAGCTAGCAGTGCCCCTGCCAGATGGAAGACCCTGGGCTAGTAGACCCGTGGGCCCCAGGGTGGTATGTCTTAGATTCTCAGCACTGTGATTTCAGGGCTCTCAAGTCCACAATGGCTAACTGTCCTAAACCCCCCAGACACAACCTGGAGGCCATGCACCCCAACGGGACCTGACGCCTGGCATCCCCACCTGCTCGGCAATCTCCTGCCTCTTCAGTTCCAGCATCTTCTGCTGCTCGTTGGTGTGATCCATGATGTTCCTACCCCCAATGAGCAGCTTGCTCTCCATGGCCTGGGGACACAGAAGGGTTAAGATACAGGCTTTCCAAAGGGCCACAGCATCCCCAGTTGGAGAGATGCTGCTTCCCTGTTCTATGGTCCTTCTAGGAGTGGACACAACATGTGTCCCACATGGGGCCTCGCGGCCCTCAGTGAAAATGGAGTTTTCTCCTCCAGCCTCTTGAGACCCGGCACAAAGCTTCCATTGTCAGCAGGACCATTAGGGAGGCAAAGAGGGAGCCCCTCAGGGAATATGGGGCACCTGATCTGTTTGCTTTGGATACACAGGGCAGGTCGGTTCACCAGGCCTGGAAGGAGGGTGGGGGTGGCAATCTAATCCTGGCAACCAGAACCCAGTTACTGTTCAGGAGGTGAGAGAGAAGATACAGTCGCTGGGCAGCCCAGCCCTTCAGTTAACTGGCTTCTGACTCAGGAATACAGCTCTCAACACAGGCAACAGGAAAGGGTCTAATCTCCAGCTGACATGGAAAGCAGAAGAAAAGCCAAAGGTAGAAGACTCCGCAGTAGTTAAGAGGCAACATGGGATCCCAGAGCACATGAGCTTTGGAGATGGCCAGAAAGAATTGGGTTCTACCGAGGCTGTGGCAAGTTAATCCCTTCAGTTCTGACATCCATGGTATTGGAACACCACAGTGCTCCAAGATGGTTAGCAAACATTTGATAAGCACTATCTGTCAGATGCTGAGCTAAACCCTTAGCAGCCATTATTTCCATCTTCCCCTAAGAAAGAGGTACTGGTCCTCTCCTCGTTTCACAAAGAAATTGAGAATAACCAGCCCAAGGTTCTGCAGCTAGTTAAGTATTAATAATAAAGAGGCAAAACTCAACCCAGTGCCCCCGCCTCAGTCTGTGAGCCCTGCGCTGTGTCAGTGCTTGGCACAGACATTCAGCCAGTGATTCTTGCATCTGAAGCTGAAACGATATTGAATTTGTGTAAACTGTGACTACATAAAATGCATTTTCACTATTGCCAATATGAGGGTGCTGTCCTAGGGCAGCCAGTTGTCCTCTGATTTCATCACAGGCCTCCTGGAGGGTTGGAATCACCTTGAGCCACCATAAGAAATTGGCTGCTTCCCCACTGGAATTTTTCCCAGTGGAACCAGCTGACCTGCCTGAGGGCTCTCAAATCAGGGGATGCTGTCAGATTGGGGGAGCAGGGCGCCACTCGTGAGAGCTACATCACTGGGGACAGAGCAGGACGGGGTTAAGAGTTGCTTTGGGGAGGTCAGAAGTCAGGCTATGTGGTGTTCCCAAGGACACTGAGCAAAGCTGGGCCAGCTAGAGGCACGAGCCTCACCCTGGCCTCACGCAGCCCTGGAGGTCAAGGAGAGAAGAAGGGGCCCTTGAGCCCTTGAGTGGCTGGCTGTCCTCACTGCTACCACACCGCAGCTGCCTGGGCTCCTGGTTAACAATATCACCAGCTACCCTGTCACCATGTCACAGACCTAAACTCATCCTAGACTCCTTCTCACTCAAGGCCAGCATCTGCACGACGCAGTGAGTGAGCACCTCCTTAAATTGTGCACTCAGTGGTCACCGGCCCGACCCTTGTCCCTGCTCCGCACCTCACCCACCAGCCACATCTACCCAGGGATTAAATGCCATCAATCTGCTTCTTGGTGTGGCTCACATCATCCCCTCCTTTTTGTTCTCATTGACACCTGCTGATTTCACTGGGATCAATCCTCATGACTCACTGGGGTCACTGCTATGGCCGCCCTGCTGCCTCAGTTTCCCCTTCCACCCACCCTCCACGTGACACCCAGGAAGATCCTCCAGAAACATAAGTCTAAACAGCCGCTCTTCTGCTTCAAACTACTTAGTGGGCCTCTGTTCCCGGCAGGATGAAACCCAAGTCCGTGGCAGTCACAGGCCCCACGGGCTGGCCCAGCCTCCCAGTCTCCTCTCACCGCTCACGCCCCACGCGCGCTCTGCACTCCAGCTTCTCCAAAAGAATCCCAGCTCCCTCAAAGTGCCGTGGCATTTCACAAGTCTGGGCTCTTCCTCCCACTCCACATCCACCTGGAAAACTGCAACTTATCCTGCAAGACACAGCTTGGGAGTCTTGGGAAATGTTCCCTGATCCACTCAAAATTGCTCTTTTGGGCATCCTCAATCACCAGGACATTTCCTGCTATTTCCCATAATAGAATCCTTGTTTACATGCTGTCGCCCCTGTGAGCGCCTTCAGGGCAGGAATCACATCTTACCCATATCTGAGGGTTCCTGGGGCTTAGCACAGTGCTTGGCATGTAGCAAGTGATGAGTGAGAACAGAATCCTTGGGGTAATCCCAGTGCGGGGGAGCGTGGGTCCATCCTCTGGGCTCTCTTATCTAGAATAGGCCCAGACTCTTTATCTCAGCTTTTCTTCCTTCCATGGATCAACCCTCACTGTCATAGGCTCTGAGCACCTGGGAAACCTAGCAGGAGGGGTGGGGTGGGCGGGGAGAAAGGAGAGGAACCACACGGAGGACACCCACTGTGGTTGTGAAACCACACAACCATGGATGACCCGATCGCTCTAACTACCGGGGAACCAAGTTTTCAGGGGCCCGCCCTCTGGCCTGGTCTCCAAATCTGGGACACACTTGTCCACTTCAACCCCGAGTCCTTGCATTTTCCTCAGCATTTTAGGTGACTCTAGCATTCTTCACTCTTTGCCACCTAATGAAAGACACTAGTTCTCTAACTTTGTTGCATATGAGAATCACTTGGGGAGCTTTTAAAAAGTCCAGAGCTAGTGACAGAATCTGCACTGTCCTGAGATCCCCGGGTGATCTGCACACACATTAATGTTTGAAAAGGATGCTTTAAGGGGCAGACTATTAACATCATCATTTTTTCAGTGAAAGCTCAAAGAGGTTAAGTAACCCAACCAAGGTCACATCAAGGCCATTAAATTTAAATGCAGAACCCAGAGCCCAGGCCCTTCCTATTGCAGTCATTGCAGCGAGTGCTCTAGGAAGGAGAACCTGCTAAAGGAAAGTCAGCATGTTTCCAGCACGAGAAAATCGTGTCTGGTTAATCCCTGAGAGTTCTTTCAAACTGGGACAAAATAGGTTATTATAGCACATGGGGAAGCAGTGACCAGAACTTTGGATGTCAAAATGCTGCTGGCAAGGTTGCACATCAGAGGTTATTGAAAGTTACTTGTGGGGTGGAGGGCGGGTCAGGAGACGGAGGAAGGGTAAGTGCTTTTTCATAAGGGGAAATGCATTAGGGAAAGGAAACAGAAATAAACAGGCATTTCCCTAGATGGAAAAACGCTCAAGTGTTAAACTATAGGACTAATCTCTGTTAGAAATTGTGCAAGAAAGAGTGCACTGGTGAAATACCCAGCTTCACAGACGCCCCCAGATCCTTCCAGGTGGTAAGGTAGAGGAGAATTTCTAGGCCATGTGAGCTGACAAAAAATGGCAGATGCGCGTCAATTACAACTTTCCATTTTGGGGAAAAGTAATCCTAACTTTACTCATTAAATGATAGCTGTGGGCAATCAGTTATAAGCTGAAAAAAGGGGGGTAGGGGATGTAATTCTCTATTGTTCCCAGCAGACAGTGGCTTAATATGCTGCCACAGCTAAAAAACTCAATAGCATCTGGCCAGGCACCATCATGAAGGCTTTTTGGAAACAAAACAAAAACCATTATACCCTTGTCTGAAACCATGATGCAGCTGAACGTGGAGGACTGTGTGTAGCTCCCTTATTGCATCTCCAGGGACATAAAGGAGAGACAAGATCCAGGGAAGGGCAGCTAAAACCATCCCATGGCTATTATAAGAGACGTTAAAAAATAGGACTCTTTGGTCTGCAAAGACAAAGAAAGGTTAAAAGGATAAGCCTGGAAACTATACAATAAAAAAAAGGGAATGAAAAGGAAAGATTCAGACTTTTCCAATCAACCCGAGTACATAGAGTAAGAGCTTACACCTTGAGTTTTGAAAGCAGCAGTTTTTAGAATAAAAGTTTTATTGCTTATAGAAGGTAATAAATTTATGAAATTTGCTAACTCTGTAGTTGGCACTGGATTAAATACTTAATGGTTTATTAAAGAATTCTGGGGACACAATTTTAATCTTTTATTGTCTTTTCTTTCAGGAAAAAAAATGTACAAACATCAAAATAACCACAGTAATAAAACAAAATGAGAAACATCACATATTCCCTACCGTGGCTAATCATCTTCTTTCATTTCCCCTGTTTTTTTCCCCCAGAGTTTTATATATGCACACATGTTTTTTTCTCTTTAAAGATATGGTATAAATATAAGCTTATGTCCTGCTATTTTCACTTTATCTAATATTCAAGCATTTTTTACTTAATTATGATTATAATTTTAATGATTGTGTAATATTTAGAGTAGATAATCTATAATATATTTAACCCCGATTATAAGCTATTTAGGTTGTTTACAATGTTTACAATAAATACCCTTGGTACATATTTTTGGTTTTAGATGACTTTCTTAGAAATTTCAGCAGTGGATAAAGGGTTATAAACATTGTGTATCTTGGAATATACTGTCAAATTACCTTTCTAATGGTTTATATCACTTAAACTACTGTCAGCAGCAAATAATGGAATCACTTTTATTACAGCATCATAGGCATGAAGTATTATTATTATTATTTTTACTTTTTAGAGACAGGGTCTTGTTCTGTCACCCATGCTGGAGTGCAGTGGTGCAATCATAGTTCACTACAACCTTGGGCTCCTGGGCACAAGGGATCCTTCCACCTTGGTCTCCTAAGTAGCTAAGACTACAGGTGCGTGCTACCACACCTGGCTAATTTTTCTATTTTTTGTAGAGATAGGATATTGCTATGTTGCCCAGGCTGGTCTCGAACTCCTGACCTCAAGCAATCCTCTCACCTTGGCCTCCCAAAATGCTGGGATTACAGGCATGAGCCACCATGTCCCGCCAATTGTTATTTTAAAAATTTGTTGTGATAATAGGCTGGGTGTGGTGGCTCAAGCCTGTAATCCTAACACTGGGAGGCCGAGGCCGGTGGATTGCTCAAGGTCAGGAGTTCAAGACCAGCCTAAGCAAGAGTGAGACCCTGTCTCTACTAAAAAAAATAGAAAGAAATTAATTGGCCAACTAAAATATATAGAAAAAATTAGCTGGGCATGGTGGTGCATGCCTGTAGTCCCAGCTACTTGGGAGGCTAAGGCAGAAGGATCGCTTGAGCCCAGGAGTTGGAGGTTGCTGTGAGCTAGGCTGATGCCACGGCACTCTAGCCCAGGCGACAGAGTGAGACTCTGTCTCAATAAAAAAAAATTGTTGTGATAATAGATGTAAAATTGAGCCTCCCCATTCATTTATTTTATAATCTCCATACCTCATGGAGGCCTGATCTCTTCTTTCCCAACATACTCTTTTGTGCTTTTTTTTTTTTTTTTTTTTTTTGGTGATTTTTAAGTGAGGAGATGGACCTCTGATTCAAAACAGTTCTTTGTTTATTCAGCTTCCACCTCCCCCAGCCACCCACACCTAGGCCCATGCTAGTCTCACTCAAAGGCTATCACCTCACCCAGTTCTTGAATCCACCCAGACGCTGTCAGGCAGAATTTGAGCTGCCACCAGGTCTGATGCATCGGATCCACAGTCCCAGCCCTCCTCCACCCTTATCCCCATGACATGATTCTCAGGACCGGTTCCCCCGTTAGATCTCCTCCATGGACCTGGAACCTGCTTCACGGGCCCGGGCTCCATGCAGAGGATTCCTGGACGCTGACTAACTGCCCATTATCACCCCATTTCACGAGCTCAGTGCCCCTACTTTCTCTGCCAGAAACCGGGACCCAGCACAGATGTGGTCTGAATAGCAACTGAATCTGCCTTATGGGTAACTCGCCAAGTCTCGCCCACTTGCCCGGACCCACACGCTCAGCCAAGCCCGGCAGACAGACCAGTGCTGTGCGGAAGAGGGGCTAGCTCTGGCATGGCATCCGCGTGGGGCTCAGTCCGCGCACAAGGTATCCACCCCCTCCGCCTCCCCAATCTCAACCCATGTTGCCTGCTTCGCCCCACACTCTCCAGTGTGTCACGCACAAATTTCATTTCTTGGCTTAGAAATAGTTTTTTTTCCCCCTTTCCTTTTTATTTTCCTCATTTCTCTGAGGATACCAGTGGCCATCTCCTCCTTTCCCTCACAAATCTCTCTCCTTACCCATCACCTATGGAGGGGAGGGAGGGGCAAGGATGCCTCCAATCTGGGCTGGGGTGTGCAAAGCAGAAGGCCTGGGAATATGCAGTTCCTAGTTCCCAGGAAAGTTCCCTGGAGCTCTCAGCTGCTCCAGTCAATGCTCCCTTTGTGATCTCTCAGGGCAAGAAGACAGGTGGGTGGGGCCCGCACACAGGACTGGGGTTAGTCCTACTGGTTCTAAATAAGTCCAGTGTAACTAAAAGGCCAGCAGAGGCTGTGGGGGTGGAAAAGGCAGGGCTGGGAGCCCCAGGGTACCATGGTCTGGCTGCTGAGAGAGTGATACAAATGGCAGGGCAACCAGGGGGACCTCAGGGATCATTGGCCCCCACCCCTGTGCTTTACAGATAAGAAACTGAGGCCTGGATATGGAGTCTTCTATCCCTGGAGTCTCCTAATTAAGAAATCTTGGGCGGGCACGGTGGCTCAGGCCTGTAATCCTAGCACTCTGGTAGGCCAAGGTAGGAGGATTGTTTGAGGTCAGGAGTTCAAGACCAGCCTAAACAAGAGTGAGACCCTGTCTCTACTAAAAAAAATAGAAAAAATTAGCCAGGTGTGGTGGCACACACCTGTAATCCTAGCTACTTGGGAGGCTGAGGCAGGAGGATCACTTGAGCCCAGGAGTTTGAGGTTGCTGTGAGCTACGCTGACGCCACAGCACTCTAGCCCAGGTAAGAGAGCAAGACTCTATCTCAAAAAAAAAAAGAGAAATCTTTATATCTGCTCTTATATTGACTAGGCACTTTCCAAATAATTTCTCAATTTGATCAGGGCCCTAATTCTAGGCATCATAGGCAGGTCAGCTGCTGTGACAATTAACAGCTGGGATCACCACAGGGACCATGTCAGTTTGTAGACATAGCTTAGGCTACACAGAGGCTCACCTTTTCCTATTCCAGGAGGAACTAGAGTGCAAAACCAGGGGCAGGAGAAAGGAGGTACCAGTACTCACTAATGCTGATGTGGGAGCCAGCAAGGGGACAGCCAGGCCCAGCCAGTCACTCTTCTGGGAAGATACCATCAAGTATGATTTTACAAGGACAAAGAAGCTAAACAGGCCCCTGTCACTGCCAGCTAATCTATGACAATCTGCAGGAGGCCAGAGTCTCAGATGCAAATTGCCATATGCCTTGGCTGGGCTACGTCCTTTTCACATTAATCACCCTATTTAATCATCACAAGAACCTTATGAGATAATGCTTATGATCCCCATTTGACAGACGGGTGCCAAGGCGGAGACAGGTGAAATGACTTGCTCAAAGTATGGAGCCAGTAAATGTTGCAGTGATATTTGAACACAGCCTCCTAACTCCAAGTCCAGTGTCCTTTTCTCTGCTCCACAGCTTTCTCCCGGGTTCAGGGAGGAAGGTGCCTTGGAAAGAAGCAGCACTTGGTATCGGCACCTTTGCCAACTCAGGAACTGTCAGGAAAGCTCAGGGCACCACCGCTTTCCCTTCTGGCTGAAATAGGCAGTGCTCTGCTGAAGATGCTTCTGCCTGTGTGAAACTCTACGGGGACCTCTGAGATAAGTGGGTAACCGTGTGCTGGTGGGGAGGGTGTCAGGATCACTAGAGTCCCAGACAGAGGCTAAAACCTGGAAGAATGCTGGTAGGAAGGGCTGCTCCCAAGTTCCATGGTAGAATGATATAAAGTGTGCTGGGCATGTGGGTCAGAGGGTCTCAATCTTGGTAAATACTCTGCCACCTTCTTGCTACAAAATCTAGGGCATCAGCCCTCTGGACTTCAGTTTTCTCTTCTATAAAATGGAGAGAATACCTGCTACCTACAGGCTTTGGGTAAGAATGGTGAGTTGGATAACCAACAGATGTGAAAGTGCTTAGTAAATGGCAAAAGACAACCAAAAGTTAGTTGTTACTCATGTTTCCATACCTCCTTGGTATTTACTGGCCACTCATCACAAAAAGCAAAACAACTATCTCAATGGACCTTGCTTCCACATCTTAGAAAGTGCAGCTACTCCAACCTTCACAGACCTAGTTTCCTCTTGTGGCTCCCTGATTGTAGGTCTTGAGGAGTCAGCAGTAAGGGAAGAAGAAATGACAGAGATGATGGAGAAGGGATGAATAGTGCTATTTTCAGATGAATAGTGCTATTTTCAGTGATTCTCTGCCCTGGGGATGTAAATCAGGAGATTGAGTCTAAGTCTCCTCCTTGGATGGCTCAAAATACACCACAAATGACTGATGTTTCAAGTGCTAGGAATATGCTTATGAAGAAGGCCAATTAGAGACAGGGAAATATTGGCCAGGGAATGAGGGGAGCCAGACTCACTCCCAGCCTCGTCCTGGACAAGGCAGGAATGTGCAGAAGCACTGCAGCTCACCTTGAAGAAGAGCAGGAAGAAAAATAATCAGTCCTATTTTAGTGAGAAAACCACAAGCACCTCAGGCTAATCCTTATCTTTCTCCCCTATTTCCCTCACTTTTTTGTGGCTTTCTAGAGAGTTTCTCTCCAGGACCAGGGATGTAAATCCAGATGCCAAAAGGCTACAGAGTCAGAACTGGATGAAACCAAGGATGTATATAGTGTAGCCTCAGCATTTTACAGATGAGGTACAGGGCCCAGAGGGGTTAGGTGAGTGGCCCTGGGTCACACAGTCTCCAGGCTCCCAGTCAAGGCTGGGTCATTTCTCTCTATCTGTCACTGCCCCTCATTCAGGCCAGTCTCTAATCCTAGGCTCTTAACCCACTGCTTCAAGGTGAATCAGCAAATGGTACAGAAAGCAAGGAATCATCTGGGTTTTTTTTGTTTGTTTGTTTGTTTGAGTCATTGTCTCACCCTATTGCCGGAGGTAGAGTGCAGTGGCGACATCATAGCTCACGGCAACCTCCAACTCCAAGGGTCAAGCGATCTTCTGGTCTCAGCCTCCCAAGTAACTGGGACTATAGGCACGTGCCACCATGCCTAGCTAATTTTTCTTTTTTGTAGAGACAGGTTTTGCTACGTTGCTTAGGCTGCTCTTGAACTCCTGGCCTCAAGCAATCTTCCCACCTTGGCCTCCCAAAGTGTTAGGATTACAGTCATGAGGCACCACACCTGGCCAGAATCATCTATTGATCATTTCTTACAACTCCTAGGAGGAGAAGTGCCTTGTCCAAGGTCACAAGATTATCAATAACTGGGTATAATTGAGTATTATTATGAATCCTGGATTTTTCTGAATTATTCATTACCTTTAAGTGAATCTTCCAACCAGGTGATAACACATATCTTTTATATTTTTTCCTTATTTTTTTAACCACAGAACCCTGACAAAGGGATTTTTTCCCTTAAAAAATTAGACTAGTCTTTGTTTAATTAAAAATAATATGTGCTTATTGTAAAAAACGAATAAAAGTAAAAAAAGTATAAAGCAAAAAATAAAAATTCCCCTCGATATTAAAATTCCTAGTGATAACCACTATTAGTGAGTTCTTGTGATTCCTTCCAGAAATTTAAAGATGAAGCTAACTATACCTACTGATTTATGTTCTTGGCCATGGTTACTCAAAAAGATTTGTTGATTACATAAATGAATGGTGCTGGGCTGAGGTCAGAGCCTGGGCGTTTGCATGATACGGAAAGATAGAGATGAGTTAAGCATCTCAGGAGACAAGAGTTCCCACCGGAGCCTGTTAGCCAGGGCTCTGGCATAAATCCTTCCTTTCTGAGCTGGCATTACAGTGTGGAGGTGACGATTGTGGGCTATGGAGTCAGGCAGACACAGGCTCATAATTCTGGTCCTACCAATTCCTGAACGTGTGACCTTGGCTTGTTCATTCCTTAATACGGATCATTATCCTCATCTGTCACATAGAGATTAAAATAGACGTACTTTATGGCTATCATGAGGATTAAATAAAACGCACATAAAGAACACATCAGAGCACTTGGCACTAGCATGCACAGAGCACGGGAGCCACCATTATTACTGCTGTCATTGTTGTTGTTTTCCTGCAGGCCCACCTGAAGAAAAGGGAAAGCCTGCAGGTCCATTAGCTAGGGCTGCAGACACAGCACCACCAGGACCTGGTACTCTTCTGTTGAATACACCTGGGAGGAGAGCAAGACAACTAGGAAGTAACTGTTTAGTCTGAGCAGGAGGAGTTTATGCCCAGGAATTTCTCACAATATTAAAAATTCTAGATACTCCACACTGCGAGTGTGGGTGGCCCTATAAGCTCTGAGCACAGCCCCACAGCTGCAAAGCTGGATCTGTGGGAAGCGGACTATTTACTTATCTACTCAGATGTACCACCTGGTTTGGCAGCTCCAGAAGAGGTGCCCCAGACTGGCCAGGCACAGTGGGCTGGCAGGGCACAGGCAGGAGAAAAGTGGTCCTCTCTGTCTGAATTCCAGGCCTCTCCTCCTAGTCTTCAGAGCACAATGAGAACATTATCAGAGCCACTTCATCCAATCTTGTGCTATCTGGAGGCTGGAAGTCACTAAGGGCAATATGATAATACACGCTTCCAGCCAAAACACAGCCTGAGAAACCTAACGCCAGACCAAAAGGCCTGTTGAGCCTCAACATAACTTGAAGCCCAGAATCTCAGATAGAAACGAATTAGTCCTAGATACTTCCTATTGGCCAAATCTTCATGTTACAGAATGGCCCCAGCACATGACAATTCTGTTAGCTGACTACACCCACAAGGGATGGGAAGGAATACAACTCACTGCTCCCACCAGTACCAAGAGGCCATGGACTGTGACCTAGATGCCAAAACTAGATGCCTGGAGCATGGGTCACTTGTTCCCTCAACATCTGATCATGGAGGACTCAGATGGGATGGGGATGAGTGTGCACACAGTCCCCTGATCACCTAGCCCCATAAATCTGAGTCTCTGGCAAGGGGCTGGTGTCCTTGGGGACATACAGACAGAACCAGTCCAGCTTTGGGAATGCCGACAGGCTCTAGGTCACTGGGGAGTCTCTGGAGACGGGGTACATCCCTGTTTGGAGAGTAACATAAAGATCAGGACAGTGGAATGATACTTAGTATTTAAAGAACCCTCCTCTATAGCACTTCTGCTCCCAACTGGGGTTTCTTCTCCCCAGAAACCCTGAAGTCCATCCCTTTACCCACTCTCTCTCCTTCTTCCTCCCTGCCTCTCTCTCTCTTTCCCCTCTTCCTTATTCTACTCTATTTCTCTGTCTCTCCCCCGTATTCTCTCTCTCCCTCTCTTCCCTTCTTCTCACTGCCTTTAACTCTTCTTTAACTGGCCATGATAGAGAACTGAAAAATATCATTTATTTTTGGCTGAATTCATACCACATTAAATTTTAAACTCTCTAATCTTAATTTTCAAAAAGATGAACTGAATATTTCATATTTTGCTATAAAAATGCTATTTTAAACTTCTAAGAGAAAGAGGTTTTTTTCTTAATTTTAAAAAAATTTTCCTTGTTTGTTTTTGTTGAGACAGAGTCTCACTCTGCCACCCTAGGTAGAGTGCAGTGGTGTCACTGTAGCTCACTGCAACCTCCAACTCCTGGGCTCTAAGACATTCTTCTGCCTCAGCCTCCTGGGTAGCTGGGACTACAGGTGTGTGCTGCAATGCCTGGCT